>JADBJO010010322.1:0-7500 GCA_016801955.1 Conus betulinus
GCAAGAGTGAGAATAACTAAGCAAGGTGGGTATTACTTCAGGATCTGATGGGGATTTTTTTTTTTTTTTGCCATATGCTTTTAACATGTTTTTGGTGCATGTAATTTGATTTTTATGTGAATATGTGTGTGTGTGTGCGCATGTGTGTGTGTGTGAGTGTGTGTGTGTGTGTGTGTGTGTGTGTGTGTGTGTGTGTGTGTGTGATGCAGATGTCCAATAAACAGGAAAAGAAATGTGTGTGGCTATGAGGAATTATACATACGTTTAAAATTTCATTCCATTGTGTGCATGTGTGAGAGAGATAGAGAGAAAGAGAGAGAGAGAGAGAGCATGCATGAATGCGTTTGTGCATGTGAACATGTTTTCACATCAACAAACACAGTTGCATGCTTGTTTTTGAATACCTGCATTGCATTGCCAGTGTGGTTAATAATTTATCTGCTGTGAGAATTACTGGGTTTTTTTTGTGTTGTGTGTGTGTGTGTGTGTGTGTGTGTGTGTGTGTGTGTGTGTGCTGTTTGCAGCATCTGAAAAAGACATGGTTCATAAACGCAAAACATTTGTTTTGTATTGTACATTACATAAACATTACTTTGCACCATGGTTTTGTATGTTTATTTGCATTTTTTGGTGCGTTTTAGATTAGTTTGCAATTTTATTCTGTGTTCTCACTGCTGGGTGGGAGGATAATGAAGAATGAATTTCTCTCATTTCATTCCATTTAAGGATTAGATCTGGTATCACCGAATGGTTCATGTACTCAATAACTTTATTGTGCACTGACACAAAAAGAGAGAGAGAGAGAAAGACAAAATCTAATGAAGAGAGAAAGAGGACAGAGAGAGAGAGAGAGAGAGAGAGAGAGAGAGAAGAAAGACAGAGAAAGTGTGATGAAGTTTTAAAATTATTTGTGTGAATAACAAGAGAAAGATTAGGAATGTGGTAAAAAAAAATTTCCTTTAAGAGCACTTGTTTCCAGGTGAGGAGGATTTTGATTGAATAACTGTTCAAACCATGTGTTTGTGTGTCTGTAACTGTGTGTTCTTGCGTCATTAAGTTCGTGTGTGCCTGCGTGCTTGCATGAATCCTTGAGGAAGTGTGATTTCTTCAAAGTAATAATTCACAGAGAAATAAAAGTTACAGCTACATTGCATTTTGATCAGAGTGACTTTTTCTGCAAATCTACTTTCACAGTTTTTGTATGCTGCATGATTCATGCGTGACTGAATGCTGGTAGAAGAATTAGCAAAAACAGGACACAAGAAAAAAGAGTTAAAACACTACAAATCAAACAGTTATTTCCTCATTTCTTTCATATACTTGAGATTAATCCAACAAAAAATCTGAATCCAAGGACATATAAAAGGTATTAAAAGTCTCCAGATAAAAAATGTGGAGGGATGACTAACACACAAGTCTCTGTCTCTCTCTCTCTCTCTCTCTCTCTCTCTCTTTTCCAATATGAGTGGGTGATAAACACAAAAAAAGTAAACCTCTTCCTTGTAGGTTTCCAAGCTGAAAAGCCTGATTGTTCTGATAATTCTGATTACTTATATATTCATGTAAAGTTATTTAAGTTAAAAAAAGGTGATAGAATACACAAATACTTTGATCTGGTTTAAAACAATTTTCATTCGAACTAAACGTTTTTTTTTTTGTTTTGTGTTTCTCAGCATGTCTCAAACAAACAAAACAAAAAAGCATGTTTTCAATACATGACTCTAAAAGTGGTGATAAATGTTGCAGAGTAATTTACTATTCATATTAAAGTCAAAAAACTTTTTACAGTACAAAGTATAAAGACTGCCCCCCCCCCCCCCCCCCCCCCCCCCCCCCCCCCCCCCCCCCCCCTTTTTTCAAAGAAGTAAGATACAAATCTTCAGTGATTATGAAACCGATGATTTTTAGGCCTGACATGTTTCTCTGATTATCAGTACTTTGTCAGTCTTTGCATGTGGTAAAATGCATTAGCTCACTGCATTACCAACAGTGATATAATTGCTTGCATAGAAAGAGACTATAATTATAATGAAAATTAGCAAATGTTTTTGAACTGTTTTCAGTACTGATTTTTTTTTTTGTTAACTCTGAATTGATTATCTACTTAGAAATAATAAGGCTGGGGGGAATTTTGCAAATAAAACAAGGTCTAATGCATGATTCATTCTGCTGTTTTTATTAACAAAAAAAAAAATCGAGAAATAAATAAAGAGAATGCTCTAGTATTATAAAGTATTGAATTGAATTAGCTGTTCACACACACCCCCTGCCCCCCAATGCTCCCTTCCCCTCTCCCCCTTCCCCAGAGATGTTTCAATCTTTTAAGTCCAACATTCTTCCAACAGAGCTACATCAGCTGACAGTGAACACAGTGTTGTTAATCTATATGAATGCCAACAGCAATCCCAACATCGTTTAACTTCACCACTTGCAGTAAGAATGCAGTTAATGTGGCTATCTAGCACGCAAGTGATTCAATGTTTATCTACTCAGCATGCTAATGAGCCACTGCGCCACCTTCAGAGATCATCAGATGACACATGTGGATTTCAGATAAGGAGCAAAAAAGACGGACATATTCACAGACACTCGCACAGACAGACAAGGTACTGAATATGTCACGTACTAACCCAAAAATAATAATACAATTACTGCTGGTAATGTTATTCTCCAATGCCAGGTATGTACACATCCCTGAGAACTTTATCAAAAAGAAAAGAACAAAAAAATTCATAGACCAAAGGCAACAAAATACATGAAGACTACCTTGCACGTCTTCTTTGTGAGATCACAACACAGATCAGTATGTCTCCAAGGTACCCTTACTTTTTCTACCCATTTCATCATACTTTTTAACTGTTAGAGGTTTGGAATCTGTAACTACCCACATCCAGTCTGCCACTGTAGAAAACAACAAATTGTAATGAAAGTTATGAGTATCAATGTTGCAGGGAGCATCAAGTTTCATATCACAATGCCTACTTTTTTTTTACTAAAGTTTTCTGTACATATTCTAGCTGCATTAATTGACTGTGCTTTGCAAACAACAAAAAAAGGTTTGAACGTTAGAGCAGGAATGTCTTGATATGTGCGATAGAATCCATGCCACCCCTAACTGCACCCCATCCTAACCCTCGAAAATGAAAAAAAAAAAAATCATTGTAAGATTTCCCTACGATATGAAAACAATTTCTTAAAGGGAAAAAAAATAATACGATTATATTTAAAGCCCTCTTACACAAAGGAAATGAGCAAGATGTAAAAACCATTTCTTAAAAGTAAAAAGCATATTTAACATGATCATATTTTAAAGCCTTCTTACACTAGATGGACAATGGTTTGCTTGGATTGTGGCTGGGAGGTTGCACGTTCAAGTCTCGTCAGGACCACTACATCTCTGACACATTTCTCAGCTCTAGCTGGTTCATGCCCACAGCTGTTAAGTGCACTATGGGCTAAACAGAAAACTTGGTCACACAGTCAATTTTGGTCTTCCACATGGATATGTCGCTTATAAGGTTGCTCAAGTTTCTAATCAACACTGCAGGTGTCTGTATCTGTTGGGTTTGGTTCATGCAATGACAAATTAATTTTTGTCATGTGGTCTCCACCCAAAACTCCATGAAACCATTTTCATCATCATTTTGATCATAAACGAATTAAAAAAAAATGTCTTTGACATATATGGTCCTCCAAACCCTGCTTTGGCTCTGTCCTCTGTTCCCATTCTCCAGCCATAACCTGTTTGTGAGTTTGCGTCCAAGTCTTCCTTGCTTGCAGATTCGTGAGGAATGGCATTGTTAGAGCGTTGTGATGGTATCCGTTACTCAGCGTGACTCCACTGCTAAGCCACAGCTTTCATCTGTACAGGGCTTTGTTAGATCTGTCCTGCTTGTTATATTTGAAGAAACAGCACCGACACACCCACCAGCAATGCAGTGTCTCCTGTCATGGGTGGCCTCATAAAGATCTCATGATAATAACTCATTATGGAGTGCTGGCTCTCGAACCAACTACCTGGGTGTTGCTGTGTGAAAGGGAGCTGGAATGAGAAGTACAAAAAAAGAATTGTCACTTCAAGGACAAAGATGTGTAGACAGCAATACAGAAATGAGTGTAAGTGAAGAAACAGAAACACTGAACCACACTGATCGAGGGCGATTTTGTATCATGCATGTCAGCTTTTAACATGGCAAAAACATGGAGAAAGATAAGAACAAGATAAGAAAAACAATATTATGATTCTGATATATATATTTAAAAGCAAAGCAATGATGCAGTTAAGATTTCAATACCTCACTTATTCATTCCATTCTGATTTTGACCTGACATACATTCACATAATGGAATGCTGTGTGAGGGCGTGTCCTTGCAAAGTTCATCTTGTCAAGATTTGCGCTACACAAATAAGAAATAAAATCTTTCACACGAATATCCAGTAACTGATCATTTGTTGAAAGATAACCTGATTAAATGCTTTGCTGTAGTTTCTTCACTGAAGAGTACCTGTGGAGTAACAATTGTATGTGATTTCGATTTGTACTCTCCCTCTCTCTCTCTCTCTGTCAAAATAAAGAAGACTTACTTGAGGGTAGTGAACATCCAATCAACTATGATACACCAGAAGCTTTGTACGTCCATTCACTTTCTCTCCCTATTCTTCAGGCAAAGGAAATGCCATGATGTGGCTGGAATTACGCATAAAAATATTTTTAAAATCAAGTGTCTCACATAAATATATTAATAATAAATCTATCATCCAGTTGTAATATTTCTCCATTTTTATGCACTCTTTTTTTTTCAAAAAGTCAAATGTCTTGCATTACGTTAATCACATTCACATCATCCACAGTTGTAACTATTTCTCCATTATTGTGCACACGAAAAACCGAAATGTTAAAAGTCAAGTGTCTCACCATAACAGATCAATAATATTCTCATTATCAATAGTCATAAGAATCTCTCCATCGTTTCATAATCTGAATCATCAGGACTCGCCAACAGAGTCTGCAATACCAAATTATGAGCAGATTCATGATACGATAATCTGGCATCTCCAGGACTTCCGTCCTGCCCCTGTGTAACAACAAAACATCAGGATCAGGACACAGCATCTGGTCACTGGAGCATGTATGCACTATTTGTTTCATCAGTTTAATGTCTGTTTACTAGATTGTGGTCCAGATTCATACACCCATAATGTTTCACCTGAGGGGAGATCAAAGTCATCATGTCTTGGTCACACAGACCATCAGCTAGAGGCGGGACTGGCCGTTTCCAGAGCAGAGACGAGGTCTTTGAAGTCTGTCAAAACAGCCAGCTTTCTCTTTGACGCTGTCCCTCACCACGTTGCCTCCGTAACCTATGAAGGCATCCTGTTGAACATGCATAAACAGCTTTTAGACAGACTGATTAGGAGAGAGAACAGAAGGTATATCTATATCAAAGCAAAAAAACAAACGGAAACAATCTACAAAAAAAAAATTCATTTGAAAACATGCATGCAAGCATACGCAAACACACGCAAGCACATTTTACACATACCATTCACACAAACATGCATATGCACAGAACATTTGTCACAGAACTCTCAATATCCTTTTAGGATCCGATATGAATGCATAGTCCACCTCTTGGTCCTTTTTTTAACGACAGAAACAATGAATCGTGCACAATTTCCGACAGCAACAGTAAAGCTTGCCCCCAAAAATGAACACACAGGGGAAAAAAAAAGCATCACATGCACACAAAAGCATGCAAATGGGAAAACACAAACAAATCGCAGTCTGCATTAGTGTAAACCAGTCTTGGTGAGAGGATGAGCACACAAACACACAGACGCCAACTTTCCAAAGTACAAGTTCACACTTAGAGGGAAAACGTTTGATCTGGCTGTGGTTCCTCCAATAGGAGAAATGAACACTCTAAGCCACTTTGGAGGAGGCTTGTATGGAAGAGAGAGTGGGAGGCAAGCATAAAGCCCAATGCACTACCCTGCAGCTAAAAAAAAAACAAGCAAGTTGCATCAAACATAGATTTCCAACACATCCCATTTCCTTTGTGGGAATATTGAACGCTTTTTTGGTTTTGATTTGTGCAGGCGTGCCAGCATGCGTATATGTGTGTGTGTGTGTGTGTGTGTTTGTGTGTGAGTGTGTGTGTGTGTGTGTGTGTGTGTTGTGAGTGTGTGTGTGTGTGCGTGTGCATGTGCGTGTGTGTGTGTGTGTGTGTGTTATGTGTGTGTGTGTGTGTGTGTGTTTTCCCACCTAGCCCCTTCCAATAGCCCCTCTCTCTTTCCACTGATGAACCAAAGGGCAATCACTCTAGCCCAGGACAATGTAGCAGCAGTTCCTTCTCTTTGACCATTCTGGTTTGTACTTTTATATGGATGTGATTTGACCAACTGTGATGTCCCTGAATCGTGTACGCTTCCGTAGCATTGCACCCATGTACAACAAAAAGTCTCTCAGGCCTGTCTTAAAAAGAGGTTATTAAATTCCTCCAGCAACATGGACAAACAAATCACAAGACACTCAACCTCTTGGGTCTTATTCAGGCAAGATAAACAACCCTCAGGACAACGAAAATGAAAAAAAAATGACCAATCACTTATCTTCGACAAATTCGGCACAAGATGGGCCTGGTTGACATCAGGATACATCATGAAAATATAGAGTACAACCCCGTCGTCCAGCCCAGACCAGAATTGAATTCCAAAGATCACCCTCATTCTCATCCATCAGTATAAACATACAGTCTCAAAATTCCATGGCCCTTCACGCCCTGCTCTTCTGGTGATCATCACAATTGGTATTTCCTCTCAGCTCTCTGCCCTTGGCAAGTTCATGCCAAAATCCGGTATCAGCATGGGGTATGTCATCTGATGGACATGGGCACCCTCTAAAGGAGGATATTGCAAAGTGCTGCTGAGTCACTTTGGTTATGTTGTCAATAATTACTCAGTCATGAGCAATAACTGACATCATAACCCAAAGCGGCTCAGTGGCAGTACAGAATTTAATCTGCTGAGTGGCCTCATGCTGACTTGAAATTGCCTGCTTCCAGTGTATGGTTGGTTTGGGGGCAGTGGCAGGACAGGGTAGTGTATGGACGTGCATGGGAAGATGGAATGAGCAATATTGGGGTATTGCCACTTAAGTGGCACAGAAGACGAGACGGAGGGTGGGTGGGGGGGAACCCTAATTGTCTGAGGGGAACCCTAGTTGTCTGAGTGCTAGTATGTCTTTCACAGGAGACAATACAATGCAATCTTGTATTTTAAAGTATGTACCTAGGGTTGAGTGCTAGTCTTTCACAGGATACAATAAGCCACAATCTTGTGTTTTGAAGTATGTATTTTGAAGCACTTTGTTTGGGTGTATGTTTTGTTGTTTGTATCTTAAAGAGATAACTGCCACAATATCAGGGAGATATACTGGATCGTGTCGATACAACTGATTTTTATTTGAAAAAAAACAGCCAAAATCGGCCATGCTGAAA
>JADBJO010010322.1:12500-15000 GCA_016801955.1 Conus betulinus
TCAGTAAATGAAATGACATTTGGTATTTAAACCCATCAGTAACTGAAACCACGCTTGGTATTTACACCCATCAGTAAATGAAATGACATTTGGTATTTAAACCCATCAGTACCTGAAACAACACTTGGTATTTTTCCCCGAAGATGGAGTATGGCTGCCTTAATGGCGGGATAAAAAACGGTCATACACACAAAACTCCACACTGCCTGTCTATACAGGCAGTGTCCGCAGAAGTATCAGCCTGCGTACGCTGAAAAAAAGAAAAAAGAAACTTGGTATTTACACCCATCAGTAACTGAAATGATACTTGATGTATAACTTTGTGTGAATCATTCACTGAAAACACCACTTGGTATTTATGCCCATCAGTAACTGAAACGACACTTGGTATTTACGCCCATCAGTAACTGAAACGACACTTGGTATTTACGCCCATCAGTAACTGAAACGACACTTGATATATACTCTATGTGAATCATTCACTAAAAGCACCACCTGGTATTTACGCCCATCAGTAAATGAAACGACACTTGATATATACTCTATGTGAATCATTCACTAAAAGCACCACCTGGTATTTACACCCATCAGTAACTGAAACCACACTTGATATATACTCTATGTGAATCATTCACTAAAAGCACCACCTGGTATTTACGCCCATCAGTAAATGAAACGACACTTGGTATATAACTGTATGTGAATCAAACTAAACAGAAGATTATTGTTCCTCTGCACAAAAGAGGCAAACAAATTACAAGACAAAATGCAACGCATTTCAACCTCTTTTGTCTTCTTCAGGCAAGACAAACAACATTCACGATGACGAAAATGGAGAACGAACAATCACCTATCTCCTCAAGCCAGGAGCAAAATGGACGTGGAATGAAAACCAGCTGCTGGGAATCATTCACTGAAAACTCCACTTGGTGTTTTTTATACCCATCACTTATTGAAATAACACTTGGTTTATAACTTTATGTGAATCAATCACTTCACTGACCCATCAGTAACAACCACTTGGTATTTACTGAAAACCCATCAGTAATTGTAAAACAACACTTGGTATATAACTTTGTATGAATCATTCACTGAAAACACCATTTGGTGTTAACACCCATCAGTAACTGAAACGACACTTGGGATATAAACTTTATGTGAATCATTCACTGAAAACACCACCTGGCATTTACACTCATCATTAGTAGAGGAAAAAAGACAACGATTATTGTTACAGCAATACTATGTATATGTGCAAAGATGGAGCTTATGTTAAGGTGTGTGTGTGTGTGTGTGTGTGTGTGTGTGTGTGTGTGTGTTGTGTGTGTGTGTGTGTGTGCATGCATGTGTGTGTGTGTGCGTGCATGTGCGTGCGTGCGTGCATGTGTGTGTGTGTGTGTCATTCATTTAATGTCTTTCCACTAATCATGATATTAGACAATGGAAAAAAAAAAAAAAAAAAAAACGAGTGTGCAAGAAAATAAGAGTAGTGCATGACTGAAAGTTATAGAGATCCAAGAATGAGTGCATGTATGTGTGAATGTGTGTACACATATGGTGCTTAGGCGGTTATTTACAATATATCTGATTAAAGAAATATGTACATAACTACACTATTAGAAATAGTAAAAAAAAACAACAAAAAAAATATATATATATAACAACAACAAAATCAGTGAACATCCCCCCCACCCCCCCCCCCCTTCCTTTCCTTCCCTCTCTATCCCCTCCCCATCCCTCCCTCCCCCTCCATCACTTTTACATTAAAAAAAAAATTCAGATACTGTAGTGACCAACTGGACTGATATCTAAACTTACAAAAAAGCTTTGTACATTATTCATCTTCCCTCCCCACACTTATGCCCGCCCCACATACAACAAAAAGGAACCTATAAATACTTCCCCAATGGAGTGCGCTCTAAGCATACAAAAAACTCATATGTTAGAGCTGGTGACTCAAAGATGGCCTGTGCACTATTTTGCCTCAACACTGGATTTTTTTTTTTCATGTCTTGACATGTAACAATATGTTCACGTGTTATTTTCTTTTTACATAAACACACTATGTTTTTAACATATTTTGTTTTAAAAGCATCAAGTTTCCACCTATACATCAACGAAAGTATATTTTTATTTAAACTAAAGTTATGTTGAATGATTTTAATATCAAAAGTATCAAACTGATTTTGATTGTCATGTTCTATCATTCTATCTTTGAAAATTTTCGAAATATGTGTTTTAACTAGATTGCACTGCTCATGTACCGATAAGGCTAGTTTAAGATATTTCAGAACCAGAGATATGTTTTGCTCCACATTTAGCTGCCCTATCTACTTTTATCGTTGTAATAAAAGGAACAGTGTGAAGGAATCCAACAAAAGGATAACTGGGTGCCTCCTTCATAAGCATGTGGATCAAACAGCTTACCTCAATAATCATTTCAGGCCTAGTATGCAAGTGAAAATCTTTTAGTGCCTGAAGGACTGTTTTTGAATCAACA
>JADBJO010010322.1:20000-47500 GCA_016801955.1 Conus betulinus
ACATGCATGCACGCATGCACACATATGCATGCACGCACACACATGCACACACACGCATGCACACACACACAATGCACGCATGCATGCACACACATGTACACACACACATATACACACACACACGCATGTGCGCGCACACACACACACACACACACACACACACACACACACACACACACACACACACACACACACACACACACGCACACATACATAATTATGCAATGTAACAATACATACAATAATCACTCAAGAGTACATAATACTCTGCACTAATATTTTTTTTCTCAGTTGAATTGCTACATGTTGCGCATTTGCTCCATTATTACCTTTCAAAGATCCATCCAGCACCAGCAGCATTCGCACACCTTCTTTCACCCTTCTAACGCACATATGTAAACAAATACTGAACACTGTTCCTTTCATCCCTGTTGATGTTGTTGTTGTTGTGTTTTTGGGGGGTGAATAGGGGATGAAAGCATACAGCAGCCAGAACATGAAAGGAAACCAAAGAACAGTTGTAAATAACCTTCTCCAAAACATTTGACACCAGAATATTGATTCAAGCTAGCTGGCAATAGAAATGAATTTGGTGACTATAAAGAATCAAGTATAGAAAACGGTATGAGTAGCCAAGAAACTAAAACGGGCACACACACACACGCATGCACACATGCACGCACTCGTGCCCCACACACACACACACACGTACATGTATGTACACATACATGCACATGCAAATGTGCGTGCGCACACACACACACGCACGCATGCGCACACACACATGCACACACACGTCATATATAACACCACAGGTACGTTTTTGTCACTTACAGAGCATCCAGCATATTTATTTACTGGCAGAGAATATTAATTACAAGGGCAATACCTGATGAAACAAATGATCACTCATTATCTAAGTCTGTTTTGTATTAATTACAAAGGCAACGCCTGATGGAACAAATGAACACGCATTATCTAAGTCTGTTTTGTGTGTTGCCAGTGTATCTGGCCAAACTCCACCCCACCCCTGGCTAGTTAATACCATAGGGCATAAAGTAACCTAGGCTACTTTTCCCCAGAATTAAAAACCAGCCTAGGCTATGTTATACCCCACCTGGTCAGAGTATACACTCTGTGTACACTTTACTCACCCGAGTCAGTCTGAATCACATGGTTTCTCTGCTCGAGTTATGCTTCATAGTTTGTAATATCCATGGGAATAGTGTTCACATCTAAAAAATTTACTAGTGATCACCATGCTGTTGCAGTGAGCAGAGACATGAAGCTTTATGGCATAACACACACATACAAAGATACCCACCATGCTTTGACTTCTTCCCCCACACCACAAAACGCAGCCAGTTCATCCAGCCCTTCATCCTTACACACTGTGGAGTCGACATCAAAACACACTGCGTCTGCTTTCTGCCACACTCTGCGAACAGCCTCTTCTTGGGACTTATCTTGGCTTTGGTCTGCAGGCATGCTGGTAAAAGTTGTGAGACCTGCAGATAACATTGCAGATAGCTTACCATCTGACTTAAAGAAAATTACCTGTTCACAGAAAATTTGATGATGATGGATTGAGGCTTTCGTAATGATGTGATTCAACATACAACAATACGGTGCTATTTCTGCTCTGATTAATCTGTAAATATTTATTTAGTTTACTGAATTTATACCCTGCAACAACAGGATAGTATCTACAAAAGGCAGATACAAACACAAGCTGAGCATGATACAAGAGACGTCTGATAGAACCTGACAATTGACAGAGTACAATCTCCTCTGACTTGCTAAGTTTTTTCACAATTTCAAATAGTACGACTAACACAACCTTCAGATTTTCTTTACAAAATACCAATTTGGGATGGAAAGAAATGATTCAAAAGCTGTGTGTGTACATGTGTAAATGTATGTGTGTAAACATGCTTATGCAGTATGCATGCATACACATGCACACATGCACACATGCACACACACACACACACACACACACACACACAATTTATGCAGTATGCATGCTCACATACACACATGTATGTATGCGTGTGTGTGTGCGCGAGTGTGTGTATGTGTGCATAGATCTGCATGTGTACTGTGTAAATGTGTGCGTGTCTGAGGGGGAGGGGGGGATGCATACCGCATGTGTATGTGTGTGTGTGTGTGTGTGTGTGTGTGTACACATGTATATGTTTGTACAAGTTTGTGTGCCAGAGGAAATGGGTTTGGATCAGGTATGCTGGAATTACAGTCGAAACAGAAGCAGGAGTGAGGAGTATTACAAATATGAATGATTGATGTGTCTGCACTTTTCAAAGTGCACATTGTATGAGTCACTACATAAACTCACTCTTACACACTAACCGTTTTCTGTCCACTGATAAAAACACTCAAGTATTTTCTTGATTCCCAAAAGTGAGGATCTGAAACCCAGTCCAGACCTGCCATCAAGTCGGTCGAGTTTGAAAGGTCAAGTTGACACTCAGGCCTAATAATCCCACTAGGAAATTTCCAACCTCTGTCGTACAACAGTGATCAAGGTGAGCTAAAACGGAAACTTCCATCCTCCACCCCCATTACATTTTCATGTATTTTTTTTTTTTTTTTTTTCTGTTTTCATGTGTCATGACTATCATGACTCGTTTCGTTTCATCATGGAGGTGTCACTGGGAGCGGAACATAACATCAGCTGATTCATGGTTACCGTTTGCTAAAATAGTTTGGAAAGATGGTTTCGTGGACAAGTTCTCGCACTTGGCCAAAGCGACGCAGCGCGTTAGTCAGGCTTTTAAATTTGGATGGATCGACTCTAAAAGCATCCATTTCCAATAAATGGCACGTGCATGTGTGTTTCCTGCTAACTAGATAAGCAGAATGATAATTCTGTTCTTTTATTTCAAACATTTCAAATAATTTCATTTGGAAAATTAAGCGTTTTTCAAATGTTGGAAGCAGTAAAAACGAAGAATCGCTAATCATAACAACAATAACGGTAAATCAGTAGCATCCATACAACTCAGACTGTAAGTATGATGATGCACATGAAGCACTTGCCTTTATTAATATTGAAGATATTGCTGTTTAGCAAGTTCCTCAGCTTGCTTGGAAACATATGGTACACGTGTGAAGTAAGGGAGACTAATCTATATTTTTTGATTTTTTTTTTTAAACATGGTGTCTTCCCTAAACGTACTTTCCCTTGTGCTGAAATAAACAGAATAACACACACACACACACACACACACACACACACACATATATATATATAGAGAGAGAGAGGGAGCTGGTGGGGTCGCGCGCTCGTGCATACACACACACACACAAACAAAAACACGCACACACAGTCACCTTCACTCACACACCGTTATCAGCATAAACACGACTCCCCGCCCTCAAAACCCGCACCTGGTCTCCCCCCCCCCCCCCCCTCCCCCCTTCTCCCCATTCTCGTACACAGACAGAAGGCACACATTCACGCCGGGAACAGGTAGCCTAGACCATAGATATGTAGGGTCCCCCCCCCCCCCCCCCCTACACATCTATGCCTAGACCTAAGGCGCCAGGCATACACACCACTGATTATGTTCATAACACTCTCTCTCTCTCTCTCTCTCTCTCTCTGCGCTCATAGCCGTACACATTCTTAAGGCCTTGAACATTCTAGCCCTGCACATGGGGGCCTTGGCCATTACGGCCCTGGACAAAAGGGCCTTGGCCATTTCAGCCCCTGACATTGGGGCCTTGGCCATTTTGGCCCCTGACACTGGGGTCTTTGGCCATTTTGGCCCTGGACATTGGGGCCTTGGCCATTTCAGCCCTTGACATTGGGGTCTTGGCCATTTCAGCCCCTGACATTGGGGTCTTGCCATTTCAGCCCAGGACATTGGGGTCTTGGCCATTTCAGCCCAGGACATTGGGGCCTTGGCCATTTCAGCCCAGGACATTGGAACCTTGGCCATTTTGGCCCTGGACATTAGAGCCTTGGCCATCTCAGCTCCTGACATTAGGGCCTTGGCCATTTCCGCTCAGGATATTAGGGCCGTGGCCATTTCAGCCCGACATTGGGGCCTTGGCCATTTTGGCCCTGGACATTGGGGCCTTGGCCATTTTGACCCTGGACATTAGGGCCTTGGCCATTTTGACCCTGGACATTAAGGCCTTGGCCATCTCAGCCCCGGATACTAGGGTCAAAGAGATTTCAATGCTGGATATTATGAATGTTGGCCACGTTAGGCTTGGACATTGCAGCCTTGGCCATTTCAGTACTGGATATTTGGGCCTTGGCCATTTCAGCCATGGATATTGGGGTCTTAGACATTTCAATACTGGATATTATGGATGTTGGACATTTCAGCCCTGGACATTGTGGCCTTGAACATTTCTGTGCTAGGCATTGCAACCTTGGGCATTACGGCCTTGAAAACGCTAGCTCTGGATATTGGGGCCTTAGCATTTCAACCTTGAACATTGCCATCAAGGACATTTCAGGCCCAGACATTTAGGCCTTTAAACATTCCAGCCTCAGATATTATGGCTTTTTGACATTTCAGCTATGGACATTACAGTTTTGGTCATTTCAGCCATGCACATTGGGACCTTGGACATCCTATCCCCGGACATCGCGGTCTTGGACAATCCGGCCTCAGGCATTGCAGCCATGCATATTTAGCCCCTGTACATTATAGTCTTGAACCTTCCAGCCCTGGGCATTGGGTGCCCTAGATATTTAAGCCCTGGACATTTGGGCCTTCGAAATTGTAGCTTCAGAAAGTGTGGTCATGGGCATTTCATCCCTGAACATTTGGGCTTTGGACATTTTTTGCCCCTGGACATTGTCGCCTAGGGTATTCCATCCCAAGACAGCGTGGGCTTGGGCAATTTTAGCCCTGGATAATATGGATGTTGAACATTTCTTCCATAACATTGTGGTGGTTGTGTATCTAAGAATGCAAGTGAACCTGCATGGAGTGAAGGAAGAAGAGAGAAAGACTGAGGGGAAGAGATGTAGGAACAGAGAGAGGAAGACTGTGACAGAGAGGGGAACTGCTTAAAAGGGATGGGCAAGTCATCTGATAAGTCCGTGTGAATAAGTGCCTGTGTATGTGTTTGTGCATCTTTGAGTGCAAGTGAATATACAAAGAGAGAAGGAAAGAAGAGAGAAAGATAGCGGGAGAGATGTAGGAACAGAAGAGGAAGACTGACCGGACAGGGGGACTTATGCTTAACAGGATGGGCAAGTCATCTGAACATAAATCAGTATGGATTAGTACCTGTGTTTGTGTCTGTGTATGCATATGTTGATAGTGGCAGTGGTGGTATGGATTATGTCTGTATTCATGTATCGATAGTGTGTGAATATAAAGTTGACAGTGGGAGAGTTGAGGGAAAAAGGTAATGTGTACACAGCCGGGATAGCAGGAAAGAGGAGGGACGAGGGAGGAGTATGTGCTCTAGAACAAAAATGATTGAAGCTGGAAAGTCTTTTTGTGGAACCGAGGCCAAGGCAGTGCATTCCTGTTTGTGTCAATTCCTGCAATTGATATTTTCATTCATGTTCTTCTCCATCCATCGTCTCCCAGCCTGCTTCTCACCCCACCTCAAGCCATTTTTTATTCTCCTTTCTTCTAGCTTGCATGTCATAGTTTTGTATAAAGAACAGGTTGAATTCATATACAAATGTTTCAGTATGACACTGTAAAGAAAAGAAACGAGTTTAATAAAAAGAAATGCCCTCATAAACTTCCATGTATTTGTGTGGTTCATGATGTGCACACCGTGTTTACACATGTGTGCGAGACAAACTCAGAGACACATACAGAAAGACTGACACAATTTAAGAAGCTAACAACAACACAACACACAACAACACACACACACACACACACACACACACACACACACACATGCACTCAGAGACACGTAGACAGAAAGACTGACAGAATTTAAAAAGTTAACCACACACACACACACACACACACACACACACAGAGAAAGACTGACACAAATTAAGAAGCTAACAACGGCACACCGGTAAAATGATTTATTAAACAAAATCTTCATCAAAGTGTCTGAATTAAAAATCTGGGTAGTATAGGCATTAAAGTAAGATGCTTGCATGGCAATCCATCACCTTATTTACTCATTTTCATTTCTTTCTTTCCTTCTTTCTCTTTTATTCTTCCTTTTTTTTTTTTTGCACTCTCATCTTCTGCGCCACTCCAGTGGCATTATCTCCATGCTGCTCATGATGCCCCCCCCCCCCCCCCCCCTTCCTCTCCCCCATCCAAAGTCACATCCTGGCTTGTCCCATTGCAGCCCCGGCACCAGCAATCCACAGGGAGAACCAAAGTCATGTCAAAGCAACCCACCAAAGGAGACACTGCACTGCTGCCAAGTCACTTCGGTGGTGTTGCACAGTGCCTATTCTAACGCCACATACACAAGGCATCTGCTAAGCCCCCTACTGATGACAGCAACTGTTTAGCTGAGTGAGCATCCTTCTCAGAAGGACACCACCACATCTATCCAACAACAGTCCCTGAACTCATTGATACCAGCGGCCTCCACACAAACTCAGAGGCATACAAGTGGACAGCAAACCTGAAACTTAGGCTAGCATGAGAGCAGGGCATGAAGGGCCACAGAATTTGAGAATTTTTTTTTTTTTTTTTTGCTGATCGATGAGGATGAAGATGATGCTAATGAAGATGATGCTAACGAAGATGATGCTGTGGAAGTCTGTTCTGGTCTGAGACAGCATGACAGAGCTGTGCTCCATGTTCTGGTCTGAGACAGCATGACAGAGCTGTACTCCATGTTCTGGTCTGAGACAGCATGACAGAGCTGTACTCCATGCTGACTGTCATAATATATCCCCACATCAACCATATCTGCAGTGCTGGTTGGGCGACTTGAGCAATACTCTCAGACAGGCTTCCATTAAGTGAATGAAACTCGACTGTGTGGTTGCCGTCTTGCCAAGGGAGCTCATGCCATAGCAAAGGCAACACTGTGTAGGATACAGCCTGGAACCGAAAAATCCCACAATATATGAATGGGAATCAAACTCATCTTTCAGCTGGGAATCTGTGATACTAACTGCTCTGCGACAGTGGCTGGTAATCTACACAGATTGTTGAAAGTAGTATACCTCTATACACATAGGGTCATAAATATTTCTCTCTCTCTCTCTTTCCCTTTCTATCTCTCTCTCTCTCTGTCTCTCACACATGCACACACACATTCTCACACACACACACGTGCAGGCAAGCACACATGCACACACGCGTGCATGTGCGCACACACACACACACACACACACACACACACACACACACACACACATACACACACAATCATAAAAAAAAAGCAGACTACCACCAACTAGCAGCAAAAACTACCAATTAAAACAAAATACAAAATTCTGTCTATATGGAAAAAGAATGGCAAATGACAGAGAGACATGGGTGTGATTTTGCACTGAAGTCTACCAAATCATGAACCTCTTCTGACAGCAATTTTGCTTCCATAGTTTTGGACAGAACTTGTCTGCAGCTGATGATCACTGGCAGACTAGATGATGGTTGTTCTTTTGTGAGTCATTTCACTCTGCCATGATAACCTGTCAGAGAGCAGCAAAGGCTGATTTAGGAGCTCTCTAACAAATATCATGCAAGAATTTCAGTTTCAGGCGTTTTTTTTTTTTTCTCTCTCTCTCTTAGCCGGATCAACCACACAGGATCTTTATAGAGGCTATTATCATGCAGACAATAGTCTTATCACAAAAAAATTGCATAAAAAATTGCAAAGTAAAAGCATGCATATCTCCAATTTTCATTTGAGGCTGAAAACAAAAGTAACAAATATATGGCAAACAATAATCTTTTACATTCATTTCTCAGCGCAAAATACACAATTCATCTCTATTATCCATTCATTTCATGGAATATCTGATTGAATCAATTACATCCACTTTAAAAACTGATGAGTAAGCACACACACACACACACACACACACACACACACACACACACACACACTACTAATATTCTAAGGCATTCTCTTCAATCCATCCTATTAGTAAACAATTCATACATCACCGTCAGTATGGACAATGAACTCCCGGCCTTCATATGTCCACCACAATCTGTCCCTTTCATCCTTTCTAACAAATCTTCAGACACACATCTTTTCAAACATCCTTCCAAATGATGCACTCCATTCTATACTTCTGCCTTCTAATCCAACATGCTTTTGTCTCTCTTGGGAGAATGTGCATGTATGCAAACTCAGGGAATATGCTGTGTGCGGAGGGATGGGGGTCAAAGGCAGGAAAGTACATGTCAAAGTGTCTGATTTCTATGCTTTCTATCATTCTAGCCAGCCACTGATTCTTGAGCCTTGTCTGAGCTGTCAAGCTCACACACCGAACAAAGCAAAGGTCATATTCTGAACATCAAAAAAAAAGAAAAGAGATGACATTTAGACAAAGAAAAACAACAACGAAGGAAATAAAGATATGGAAACTAAACTACTGATATCCTTACGACAGATGCAACCAGGCTGTGCTGAGAAATACCATGCTTTCCCCTTAATTTGCCACACTCCTGCTCTTAATCAAAAATCTAAAAACACACACACACACACACACACACGCATACACACATGCATGCACGCACGCACGCACACACACACACACTCAAAGTGTTTAAATGCCACAGAGAATACATGTACAAAGCCTAATGGGCAAACAAACACTCCAGCACGGACAGCTCATGTTGCACTCCATTCAATGTATATTACAATTTTCACTAAACTAGTCACCAGAGCACAATCCAAAAGGCTGGCATATAGGAAACAGTGCCCGGAGGGGTGGGGGGGGGGGGGCGGGGGGGGGGGGGGGGGGGGGGGTCCAAAAGAGTTTTCCAGAACAAAGACAGGCGTAGTATCTTCTCAAAAGCAGAAAAAAAAAAAACCCAGCAGAAAGTCACTATTGATGGTGAAGACAGACAAAAGATTTTTTTTTTCCCAAAGAATAAGGCAGAGTCACCTGAGACAGGAGTATGGTTCCCAAAAGCATAAGAAAAAAGAAGAGAGGATGACAGTAGAGAAAGAGAAAAAAAAAGATTCAAAACAAAAAACATGGCAGAAGGGAAAAAAATAGTGGCCAAGAAAAAAAGAGATTGACAAGCACAGAACGTCCAGAAGGGAAGGTAGAGGAGCTACTTGTACTGAAAGAGTTCCAGACATCTCCACGAGGTCATTTGCTTGCATAGATGTGAGGAAATAAAACAAGTGAGGCTGTGGACAGTTGGGATGGGGTAGAGGGTGGGGTGGGTGGATGGAAAGTTGTGGGTTCAGGAGGGGGGGGGGGGGGGGGGGGGAAGGGGCAACATTAAGAGAGCAGGGTCCAGGCAAGCAAAATGTGAAAGTTTTCAAATCAAAATACGAATGTTTTCAAAGTTCACATGTGAAATTATTTTCATTCACACAAAGCACTTCCAGGTGTCAGAAAGCACAGCAGAAATGTCCCATGATTATCATTTAACAACAACAACAACAACAACAACAACAAAAAAGCACCATACTACAATCATCAACATGGATTTCTTTCCACACTATTGGTTTTATTATTTAATATTGGTTTTCTATCTAATCTAGCAATTGGGTTTTATTATTTAATATTGGTTTCTATCTAATCTAGCAATCAGATTACAAGAGAGAATTCAACGTATCAGCTACACGTTTTAATAAGTTAACATCACCAGCATGTATATACACATCTATGGCAGTACAGATCATATTAATGCTTCAAACAATATTTTCTTGGAATGTTGATCCAAGTGCAAAATAAGACAGACCACCAAGAAATTCTCATTTCAGCACAATCATAAGCATATGAAGGCAAAACTATGTTTATGACATGATCCGATAAGTACACATGTGCATCCATAAACCGAACCCTCAATCAAATAAAGAAACAAATCAACTTGCGACAACACAATGACACATGTAAAAAGAGCACTGCTAAAATTTGGGGGTGTGGGGTGTGGGTGTGGGTTGGTGGGATGGAGAAAAAGAGAGTGAAAGGAAAAAAAAACTGGTGGAAAAGAACAACAAAATAAGCATACTCGCGCAGGCAGTCGGGCTCACACTCATGCATCCTCCCCCCCACCTCTCTCTCCCTCTTCACACACACACACACACACACACACACACACACACACACACACCATTTTGAAGGAATCTTACACAGCAGACTCAAAGTCTGATTAAGGACCAAACTCACCTCAGTAAATCTAATTCAAGAACATTACCAACCACAGAATTCTAGGAGGGCTGGTAATAAAGGAGCTAGCAGCGACAGATCAACATGACAAAGGAAAGTCTGAGGGGTCAGCGGTAGGAGTGGGGTGGAGGGGTCTTGGTAGAGGAAGCACAGAGGCTTGGTCGCCACATGGTGACAGAAGAGTGGAAGAAGATGAGTGGGGAATGGCCACTTCATCTGCATGCAAAATCAAAGGATCCAGGAAAGCTGCCACTTGTAATTAATCCTTCATCTCGACCACTGTGAAATGTCAACAAAAACTCACACCAGAAATGAACCTGAACGTTTCTTCCAAAGTTGGGGTCACAAAGTAAAATGTGAGACCTACACATTTTAAGAAAGAAAACACGCTTCACAGGTAGAAATACCAGCTGAACAAACAAAATATACCATGGACTCCATGAAAATTGGAATTCTTCATTTTCAAAGCAAGTGATGAAAAAAAAGGTAGGGAAATAAAAAAAAAAAAAAAAAAAAAAAAAGATTTCAACCTGCACATAAGAACCACATGCCTACTTGATCCTAGAGATTGAATAATGTACCAAGACAGACACAAATGCAAACAAACAGCAAAAAGCAATGGTCCTCTTCACAATACAACCTGTTCTTGTCACATTTACATGAACAGGCAAAAAGCAGAGGTAAAACAGTAAAGCTGAACATCAATGACATTTCGTATGTTGTTCAATGAGGCTCAGTGGTGCTCAGTTATGTCCTTAACTCTCTCCGAAATAATGGCATGGTCCAGATCAGCAATGTCCTACAAAAGAATTCCAAGAACTCCCGAGATCACAAACATCGCAGCCCGGAAATACAACTGCCATAAGTCTGAAAATCAAATTTTACAGGAGACAAAAAAAAACCTGATTGTTTTTATCCCCCACAAGATATACTGCGAGCTGAGTTACGGTACAAGCATTTTGATTACAGCATGTTTATTGTTAGGACAATGTGACTGAGACTTGGCTACATTACGCCTCTTGGCCTGCTCTTTTAGTTTACCAAAAATCTCAAAACTGAGAAAAATTCAAGCTACAGCAGCTGTATTTCTGGGCAGCAACATGACAGAGAGAAAAGACTAATCTTTTTCCCTCCCCCAAATACAAGTATCCTGTTTCTGCGTCAAACTTTACTTTTCATTATTTCAACCCTGTCAACCACACATGGCATTTTCAGGACTGTCATCAGTCAGGAAAAGAAGCCCTTTCCCACACACACAAAAAAAAGAACAGTAAACAACCATGTCTGCATCTACATGAAATTCATGCAATTACTCTGTTAATATTCGTAAATCTGATAAAACAAGACTGAACATGCGTTTAATTTAATCTGTTAACTTTACACTGGTTATTTAACAATGTACTATTAAGTATGTTGTCTGGTGAATTAACAGAAGGAAAGTTTGAAACAAATTTTTACATTTGTATAATATGCGTAACTTTTCAACAGTTAGTAGTATTTGAACATGACATGCAGAATAAAAATCATCAGTAATTGAATAAAGAATAACCATGCGACAGAACTGGTGTGCTTGTGAGTGTTTGATTAGGTGCTTAACTGTCTAGAATGTGAAAATAACAGGTTAAAACAGGTGGCACATCCTGCTTGTCATTCTTAAGAGTTGTCCACAAATAATCCAGTCAATGATGCTCTATAGTATCCACAGATAAGTTACACCCTTTTTCAAATGGAAGTCAGAGTGGATTATACCCATTTTTTATGTGCAGGTCATCCAGGTAAGAATGAATAAGGTGCAGTTCAGTTTTCTCATTGAAATCATGTGCTGATAACAAAACAAAACGAAACAAAAAAAAATGGTCACTGTCAACAAATGTAATAGTTAGCCCACACTGTCGTCGTTTACATTTGAAAGGTTTAGGATCTTCTGGAAGCATTAAACTGAGTTTTTTCCTTCCCCTCTGAATGGCATGTTCAGATTCCCCTCACCCTTTGGCACTCATCCAGTCATTGTCTGTCTCGATCTCAAAATCATGATTACATGGTGCCTGATCTAAATCAAAACTATCACCCACCACATCAGTTTATTCAAAATGTCCATAATTTCTTCTTCACCTGCCTTTTTCCATAAACAAATTCAGCAAAAAACAAGTTCCTAATTCTATCACGTTCTCCAGTGGGCGCCACCATTGTTGTTTGCCAACAAGTCGAGCCGCGCTATGCATTACAAACTGCTACTAACCACAAACCAAGCTAAAATGCTGAAAATCCATGTTCTGGGGCTCGTTCAGCCATTCATGCAAATTAGTTTGTCACTGAGCCATACTTTTGTAGCTGTGTGTGTCAGTGAAACTATGCTCACAAGGCTCACCCTACAGCATGACTTATGCCACCACAACCAATGATGGCCATGACGTAATGGTGCGACTTATGTCACGGCAACCAGCAAAATATATTTGTAAAGCTGATAAAACAAGACTGAACATGCATTTAACTCAATCTGTTAAGATTCGTAAAGCCGATCAAACAAGACTGAACATGCATTTAACTTAATCTGTTAATATTCGTAAAGCTGATCAAACAAGGCTGAACTCAGGGTACAAGACATACCCCTAATTTTTTTTGTGTGTGTGTGGTAAACCCTGATTTACAAAAACAAGAAGAAAATTTCATTAAAAACATCTGAAATCAACAAAAAAAAAATTCACTGCAAGGCCATACGGCATACCTGCCAACTTTCTGGAGTTACAATTCCAGAACCAAGGCGGGGTTGGCAGAAGAGGGATCGGTTTGGCTTTTGACTGAAAGCATTTCTAAACCCCAAGTGTTTTATAATCAATTGCCAACATCCACATAACATCATTTGGGTTTCATTCTGCAGTACTTGATCATCCCTATTCACTACCGCCAATCCCTAAAACTAAAGCCACAGCTCTGTAAACAAAATTTTGAAAATCTGGATTTTCTATTATATTCAAGATTTCACGAATAATGCCTAGATTAGGGAAATTGGAGGAAACTTTGGGAGGGTACGCATCCATGCCATGGGCAGACAGACACAGTGGATGGATCAGGCAGATTACGCCCACTCTGGACAGTGTGTGCAGTTTTCACAACTTTGTCTCCCTGTTGCAGCTAAAAAAAAAAAAAAAAAAAAAAAAAAGTAGACATACTAAATCATACATGTGATTAAATAAATTGAACAAAGAACTGAAACAACAGAAAGAGGTGATTGAGCCCACAAAACACATGCACAACAGCAAAGTTTAAAAACACACACACACACACACAAAAATCATGATCAAAGAGAGTCACAGCGAACAGGAAATTACTAGCACAGGATTTCTAGAAGGCAAAACTTTTTTTCATACTGAAAAAAGCCCCTAGCATACGCATGGGGACAAAATCAACAAGCTTTCAAAACACAGGCATCCATTCAGAATGTGCTAAATGATAGTCAATTCATCTGTAAGTTACAGGCAAATAAGAAAAAAAAAAAGGGCAAAAAACCATGTGAGCCATAAAACTGAAACCACAAACGTTTGTGAGTTTCACTGTACCAACAAATCATTTATTTTTTTCTTGTTAGATGAAACTATCACTTCACCCCCTTACTGATGATGGTAGGACAGACAGGAAGAGTGGTGCTTGACTGCCCAGGGAAGGTGATTACTCACTTGCGTTAGGCATGAGGTGAATGCTGTGACTTGCCTGTCAGACACGAACAATATTTTTCACACATAAAATAAAAGTTCAGCAATATCATCATGACAAGGAAAACTGTCAAAGTTCAAATACGAAACTGGTGCAGTTGAGCTCCCCTTTTCCAGCCTTCCTTGTTACAGCTCTCTCTTTGATATGACCTGGATGAAAATGACTAAAAAAAACACAGATTAAATCTATCATTAAATATCAAATTTTGATTTCAGCCAGATAGGAGTCTCCAAGTCACTCAAAGTAGAAACGATACTCATTTTTATATATATATATATATATATATATATTTTTTTTTTTTTTTTTTTCATTAAAGAAGAACTGATTTCAGCTAATTAGGAATCTCCATATCACCAAAAGTAGCAATGACACAGATTAAATTTGTCATTAAAGATAAAAAAAAAAAAAATCATTTCTGCCAGATAGGAGACTTGGCATCACAAGTAGTAGGAATGACACAGATCAAAATATTTAGAGTTAAAGAACTGATTACAAACAGAAAGACATAGATTAAACTTATAGTTAAAGACTTGATTTCAAACACAGTCTCCACATCACTTGAGGCAGGTACGACACGATGCAATCTACTGTTAAAGACAATTGATTTCAACCAGATGGAAGAGTGGAGAGAGTCAGGACAGGGAAGCTGTCCAAAATTAAGAAAGAAAAAAAAAAGATGTCACTTGATATTGATGAAGTGATCTGGGAGTAAGTTTTGAGGCTAGACAAAAAAAATCTGGAATTTCTTGGATAGTTTTCATACTGCACATCTGATACATCTTGTTTCGACAATGTCATTTACTGTGTGGATGTATTTACATGGCTGGTTATGATGACTATGTGTACTGGTACATAGTATCATTTTCTCTGTTATGATCCTTCCCAATTAAAACATTATTACAGCTGATTTTTCATAGTCCTAGTAAGATGGTTCTACCATAATGGAGTCATGTGTAACAAAAAAAAAAAAAAAAAAAAAATTCCCGTAGTTCTTGATCAACACTGAAGTTGTGATAAAGTCTATACTAATAGCCATTTCCAGTACTACTACCGTACGCTTCTGGTTTTGTAGACCTTCCCTGAGATAATTTTCTGCAGATCTTCAAAATCCATCTCCGCCAGGCAATCAAATAATCCATTTCAGACTGATGAAACTTGAGAGCTGTGCTGATCAATGGCAATTACTTGAAAACTACACAGCAACATTTTTGAGCATATGATAGTAGGACAAGTTCTTGTGCTTTTCCTCCTCTCTCTCTCCTTCCTTTTGTTTGTTTGTTTGTTTTGCTTGTTTGTTGTTGATTTTTTTTTTTTTTTGGGGGGGGGGGGGGGGGGGGGGGGGAGCGGGGCACATTCCACTGAAGTGCAATAATTTCATCACCACCAATAACAACAGCAACAAAAACCAAACGTACCAAAACAAAGTTTCAACAACAACTTAATGTTGATCAGACCTGAGAAAAACTGATTCCTGTCATGTGTAGCAAACCTGAGAAAAACTGATTCCTGTTGTTCTGTAGGCTCCATGACACAGACTACACAGCATTACTGAACTGATACACAACACTTTTAGCCCTTGATCCATGCATATCACACACCAGCAAAGTGCCACTCTTGGTGACCTCTGGTGGAAGGTCGGCCAGGTCCAGCTGCCTTCATCTAACAGTATTCAAGTTAAATTAGATTATCATTCACTGATCAATTAATGTTGAGCAGATTTCTCTCTTTTTTTTTCTCTTTGAGGTAATACACTTACGCTTATACTCTCATCCACTTAAGCGTCATTGAAAAAAAAAAAAAAAAACCTGAAAATCTGTATCTGTGTTTGTAAAAATCCCCCCCCCCCCCCCCCCCCCCCCCCTTTTTTTTTTTAACCTCCATCTTTGTGTCTTTGCCTTGGCACCACTTCCATGCCATTCCTTCCCATTTCCTCAGACACTGCTACATCAGGTTTATACAAATACAACCTCCACCCCAGCAGGGAGGAATCAATATTATGCTGTCCCGAGGCAACCCACCCAATGAGACACTGCATGGCTGCTAAACAACTTGGGTGATGTTCAGTGGCAATATTGGGACTAACGAACTAGCGACACTTCCTACTAAGCTCCCTAATGTCAACAATCATTACATGGCTGCAGAGCAAGGATGGGGTGAACATCCCTACCCCCCTCCGCTCTGGGTGGTGTGACCACATCCACCCCATCACAGTCCCCATGAATTTGCTGATACCAAATATTTTCGTACAAACACATCATAGGCACAGACGTGGAGGTGACATCAAAACTGAAGACCCCCCCCCCCCCCCCCCCCCCCTTGCAAGGGCCACATAATTTGAGGCACTTTCAAAGTTGATCAACTTGGACGCAGATGATGACGCTATGACACACATTTTGGTCAGAGACCCCAAGTCAGGGCGGCACTCTATACTTCCCTTCACCATGTATTTGCCAAGTCAGCCAGACCCATGAGATGCTGACAACTGAAGTAAAAAATATTTTACACAACACTCACAAGCTGTACCCCATTTGACTGCCCAATCCCAGTTTTTCCCATTTGAGCAGCAAACCAACAGTTAATCAGATTATCCACATTTCATACACATCATTCTAAACGTCAACTACTTTTTGACCAACAGGCCCCAAAACTACAATTTAATACAGTCTGTCCCAAAATATCATCTTTCATAAAAAAGTATATTACACATTCTTCCCAAACAAAAAATCAACAATGCTAGAAGTATTCTTGTATGTAAGCCCAGCAACACTGCACAGACTTAAAACAAAAGAGCTACTGTACACCCTTTGCACCGTTCGGTGATCCATTACTTCGTTGGCCGCAAGAACACCATGGCTTAGAGAATAACTCCTCCACGTCTTCCAGCTTTTTGCCTTTTGTCTCCGGCAGCAAGAATGCAAGAAATATGAATCCCAGTGATGCTATGCCGGCAAACAGCCAGTAAGTGCCTGAAAAGGAAGAAACAATCCTTACATTAACGACAGGGGACTAAGGTATTCATTTTACTGTTTGTTTTTGTTTTATGGTCTCACATTTTGTGCCCTCTCAGCAACACTGATCTCCAACCACTCATTCCTTCACGTTTTCTCCCACACCCCTACCCCCCCTTTCAATGATAATAACTTCATAAACATCAGGGGGTCAGACTTGGTGCTAAAAACTCGTGTCCAAGTTTCAGGGGGTCACAAAAATATTTAGGGGGATCTCACTTAATAACAGCTAAAAAATGTACTGAAAAAACTCACACACACACACACATACAAAGCATACACATGCACACATGCATGCACGCACACACACATACACACACACACACACACACACACGCTACACACACACACACACACACACACACACACACACACACACACACACACACACACGCGCGCGCGAGCACACTTTGACTGGCTCGCGCACGCAGATGCTAATAACAAATTTAACAAACACTTTTGGTTATGCTAAACATTATTAATTCAGATTCATGTTTGTATGTCTGTAAAGTGTTTGTAAACTAAACTGAATAAAAGTGAACTCCTACACTTAAGGATTTTAACAGTGGAACTGATATGTGGGATGGCCTCTTCGATTACCATCACACAATTTCCACTACCTGGGCCATTTCTAGCAGTGTTGAAACATTCTATTGCTTAACTACATTCCAGTCGCCATGCAATGATCATCTGAAACCTGGTAATAAACAAGAGGCAAGTGATGCTGGCCACTCTTGATAATGCGCAACACATTTGTAGGTCCGTAACGGAGCCTTTCTAAATATCCTAACTGGCCGTGTTGCATAGATCACTTAACTTTTGCTCCATTTTCTGGATTATCATCCACAAGCCACAGCTGAACTATTCATTTTGATTTTGAAAAACTAAATTTCACTCTTTTCACGCTTGGGTGAAACACCTGATCTTGTGGTCTAATCATAGACTGGGTCATCTATTTTGACAAATCCAGTTGGTTTTCAGTTGAGAGAGGAGTTCTCAAACAGAAGTTGTTCATTGATTCAGAACATTCTAAACATTGAGGAAAGTTACGTTTTCAACTGACATGATCGTGGCTGATTGGATGCAGGCACTTTTATGTTATGTGGTGCCTGGCATCAGGCCCCAAAACAATGGAAAAATGGGTGAAAGCTGGGGGAGGAAACATCAAAAAGCAGACATAATCATTACATGTATATGTTCTAACAATTGCATTCTGATATTTACCAAGCCTCCTTCATACCTACAGCATGAGGACAGCTGGCGATGAAACGCTAAATCCTTGCATCGATCAACAAATGGTTTACCTACCATATTTGGTGAGAGTTTCAGTGAGTGTGAGGAACGTCATGGAGACAACCAGATTGGAGATCCAGTTGGTGGCAGCCGACATGGAGTTGCCTGTGGACCGGGCCCACAGAGGATAGATCTCAGCATTGATTGTCCACGGCATAGGTCCCATACCTCAGGTGTACAGAAACACTGGTCAGTTCAACACATTATACACATACATACGCAAAATCAGAACTAAATCATCTCAGAGTGAAAGCTGGTGACATGAATATGAACATACAGAGTCATAAAACTTCAACTTCCAAGAACTTAAACAAAACATCACATTAGGATTCATCATACAGACCAGAATAGGCCTGACTTATTGTATTGTGCTGTATGGAACTCAGGCAGCTGCTAATAGTTCAAAATCCTGGAGGACCCCTCCTCACCATTATCATGTCCCTTCTTGTTTTTTTGGTTTTTTTTTTCTATTTCACTATGGTCTCATGGCTTACTAAACAAGGTGGTGTGTGTGTAAGGTTAGTCTGTGGATATAAGACCCATGTCAGATTCACTTCTGGCTTAGACTATTACTGGCAAGTGGTCCTCCATGTTACATGGTTTATACTGTGGTTCACCAATTCAAATATCAATGTTACACAATCTGAAACATCCATAGCGCCTTTAGCTATGACCATTTATAGAGGCTCTGAACAGGACTTCAGTACACTGCTGCGTGTGTTCTCCCCCTTCTGCAAAGCACTTGGTTATGGTGAAACCCCTCACTGCATACTAACTTCAGTAATTTTCTAATTCACCTTACTAGCAGCGTTTGGATAGTTCTGGAACCACACTTTCAGCATGTTTGAAAAGAACACAAGAAAGACATTCAGGCTGACACGGCTTTAACATTTTGTGTATTTTCCACAAGACAATCAAAGACATTAAAACAATGAGAACACCTCAGCTGGGAGTCTAATTATCAAAAGAATAAGTCATTCAGCTCATGATCGTTAATGCACACACACACACACACACACACACACACACACACACACACACACACGCGTATACACACTCACGCGAGCATCTGTGTGGAAGCATGCACACATGCATGCGCGTTGCGCCTGCATGCACGAATGTGTGTATGCGTATGCACGCACACGTCTGACTGCATATGCACACAAACACATATGTAAACAGCATGACACACAAGTGAATGCATGCATGCCCACACACACACACACAAAACACAAACACACACAACTTAAACAGTAACACACCAGGAAAGCTAGGCCTGGGATATCATTTTCACTTCTAGTAAGGATGTGATCAAGACAAGTAGGTCAGGTCAGGAAAACCCAGCAGGGTTCCATGTTTTACCTGTCCATACAATTATGAGTCAGGAACTTTGGCAGGAGCCTTCTAGTATGCACTGATAGCTGCAAAATGGTTTGAAACTTTAATTTCTGAAATATGAACCACATGTAAGTGCAGCATCATCATCATGGTTTTGGGTTCAGGCACACTGGTGTGCTCCACACAGGCGGCAGTGCAAACCATTTGTGTATGTGCCAAAGGGAGAAATTAACAAAGCTATTCTAGCCTTGATACGTATGATAGCAAGCGTTTTCTGTTATTCAGACAACTTAGGGGACTTTGATCAGTAAAGAAAAACAATCACTCGAGCACAAGCTTTCCGAACTACCAACTTTCTCACAACCTGTTTGGACTGTATTTGGCAAAATAAGCTATTTCATCCTTGATAAATAATTATGATGTCAAGTGTTTCTGTTATTCAGACAAATTTAAGTGATTTTAATCAGTTAAGAAAAATAATCACTCGAGAACAACATTTCAGAACTAGCAACATTCCACACAATCTGCTTTGACTGTATTTGCAAGATCAGAAATGACCTCAGCTTTATACAGTGACAGGAACAACGCTGAACTTGATGGCAAAACTCACCAGGTGCAAAGAACAGCAGGTACAGAGCAAGCCCAAATATGGCAATCCAGGAATAGGGCGTGGGGCAGTACTCGTAAGCCCACACCATGTGAGGAGTCGTGGAGTTGTCCGAGCAGCGACCCACTCTGGCGTAGTCGTGGTCGCTGGTGGCAGCCATGCAAGATCCATTGACATCACCACCAGAGCATCTGGGTAGCAGAAACCGCAGCCTTTGTCTTCTATACAGCTTTCACAGGACCTGGAAGCAATCACATCTGCCTGGTCAGTTCAATTCTGTTTTGCTCACAGACAGGATCTTCTGAGGTATCCGGAAAGAAGACGCTGACATAGCATTTTGTCTTTCTGTACAACTTTCAAAGGACCTAATTTTAAGAATAATTCTTCGTGAGTCTGCCACAAACAAGGACAAACAAGTTACAGACAAAACACGATACATTCAACCTCTTAGGTCTTCTTCACGCAAGATAAACAATGTTCAGGACAATGAAAACGAAGAACAATGTTCAGGACAATGAAAACGAAGAACAAGCAATGACTTATCATCTCATATTTGGCGCAAGATGGGTGTTGAATCAACATGCAATGTTCAGGACAATGAAAATGACAATGAGCAATTACTAATATTCTCATATTTGGTGCAAGATGGGTGTTGAATAAGTGTGGTTTATATTGCCTGAAGAAGACCTATGAGGCTGAAAACACGTTATGTTTTGTCTTGTAACTTTTTAGTCCTTGTTTTTGGTTGTCTCACTAAGAATTATCCTTAAAAAATTTGTTTCAATTTCTGCCTGCAGTCACCGCACTCTTGACTATGATACCTTGGTTGTATGGGGTATTGTAATAGACATTCCTTTCTATACTGAACACTGTCAGTCTTGCTGTCTGGGTATCTATCACAATATTCCAGTGGCACTAGAATAGAAAGAAAAAAAAAAAAAATAATTAAAAAAAAAAAAAAAAAAAAAAAACACACCTGAAGGTGCGAGTGGGGCCCAGAGAAGAGCTGTCCTCAACCGACCTCCTCTCTAAGTCTCTCGGAGTATGCTGGGATACTTCACATTTCAACAACCCACTACATGCTGACTTGTTTCTTCTTCTTCTTTTTCTCCCTTACCTCCATGAAGAGTCAGTGGCACCAGTCAGTGCTTGATTGGTTGACAGACATGTTCACTGATGATGTGATCAGGACAGCTAATGTTTGGTATCTTGCATCAACACTCTCTTTCCACAGATTTGATTCTCTTTCCAGATCTACTGCTAAGGCCCATGTGTCACGCATGCATGCCTGAAGATCAATTATACCAACTAATGCAGAAGCCTGATCTTGTGTTTCCTGGAGAAGTTATTGTCCTTCCGTACATGTGTTAGGAAGGGCAGTGCTTAGTACTGTCTCTGCTGCTTTTCAGGGGATCCGTGGATTGGATCCCTAATTGCAGATGCTGGATCCCTCATTGTCAGTGACAGAGGCCCAATTAATTGAACTGTCAGCTTGTATTGCAGGATCTTTAGCAGGTGTATCTTCTCCTTTGTGCACACACATACAAACAGGGCTCTGCCTCTAGGTCTGAACATACACTAACCTGAATGGAAAAATGCTTCACACTTCAGCCACCCAGAAATGCAGAAACTTGAATCCAAACAGATCAAACTTAGACACAACTATATGTATTTTCGTTATGAAAATACATAACACACAAATCACTTACGTGTAAGAAAAGCAGGGGAATTATGCAGCGTCTCATTAAATGTGATGGATGGAGAGTTGAAAGCGTTCAACTGGAACCCCACTGCCAGGACTGCCAAACTCAAAATCACACCTGTAACACATGTGCATCCACATACATGTGTTTGCATGCATGTGTGCCCACATCTAACTTGCTAAGTGAGTGAGGCAACTGCAGGCAGAGATCTAAATAAATCTTAAGAAGTGTTTGAAATAATTTCACCGACCTACATGGACAGACAAATCACACTACAAAACATGACGCATTTAACCTCTTGGGCCTTCTTCAAACAGGATAAACAACACTCAGGACAACCAAAATGATGAACAAGCAATCAATCACCTTGTCAAATTCAGCTTAAGATAGGCACTTTCTCTTTCAATGTACTGATTCAACACCTGCCTTGCGCCCGAATGTGACAAGATAAGTGATTGCTTGTTTCATTTTCGCTGACATGATTGTTGTTTTTCTTGCCTGAAGAAGACCTAAGAGGTTGAAATGCGATTGTCTTGAGTTGCAGCTTATCTGTCCATGTTTTTTGGTGGAGTGATTTCAAACACTTTTTAGGATCAGTGTATTATCAGTTTACATATCAATCATGTTTTTTTCTGATGATATTTTGATACGTAAGCTTTCAGTGACATGAAAAGTTCTGAAAACTGTTAACTGGAGATCTCACAGAATGAATTTCAAAACTTTCCTATTACTTGTGTGTTACAGTTTCCCTCTGTTTTCAAATCAATCTATTCTCATTAGTATTATCACTACTTCTGCCTCAAATAATTCTTTTTTTCTTTCTTATATCTATCCACTTCCTTTTCATTTTTTCAACTAATTCTGCCTCCTTTTTTTTCCCTTAATGAACTTATTTCATAACATAATCATTTCTTATGTCTTAGAAAAACACTACCTGTCTTTCTTTCTTAAAAAAAAAATGTAAGTTTTTAACTGTATTATAAGTACCTCAATCAGACAATTCCTTCCTTCTTTTTCTTCATTTTGTCTTAATCAATCTGTTTTATAACATAATTACTCATGAGGTCTTAGATCAGGAGATACAAAATTTCTGACCTGCACGTTACTAGAATAGTGAAGACAGGAGCCCTGGCTATGTCACCTTCTTTTAGCATGCTTGGCAAGTCTCTCTCTCTCTCTCTCTCTCTCTCTCTCTCTCTCTCTCTCTCTCTCTCTCTCTCTCTTTCATACACTACTGACAATGAAAAGTGCTCTCCATTTCAATGTGTTGCATAAAGTAAGGTGCTTGCAAAATGTTCATTTTTCACCTTGGATGTTTCTGAAGGCAAGATGTTGCTTCTTTGTTATCATACGATGAAAATTTGTACAATAAAATCAGCTGCTACATTCAATGCAGAAGCAATGAAAATCAAACAGAAGCATTTATAATAATGCTGCATAAAAAAGTATATAATACAGAAAATACCAATTAAAGTATGTGGAGGAGTTCAACTGTATCATCACAGCCTGACTGAGAGGATAATCAAATCAATTTATATTACGTTTTCCATTTGCTTGTTTGTTTTTGTTGTTTTTTTTTTGTTTGTTTTGTTAAGGTTAAAGGGATACTCGTGTTTACATAGATATCCAGAAACTTTTTTCCTCGTTTTTCCTACATGTTTTGCTTATTCTGATTTGATAGATCATGGGAATTTTCTATGTATATTGATTGTAATGAAAGGAATAGGGATAGGTTATTACCCTGTTATCCTCCACCCAACTTATCAAAAGGTCTTTTGGTAATGACAATAAGATATCAAATGACAATAAAATATCAAAGTGTCAAAGTCTCTCACTCTCTCTGTCATACAATTTGTCAATTTAGTTATGTAACGCTGACATATGTTGTTTGCTCTGTTGCTGGAACTTGTGTGCCTTCACCCACCTTCCTTTCTTCACATGGTTGGAGGTCTATAGGGAAGACATATATATATATATATATATATATATATATATATATATATACACAAACTACAAAATATCTAGCATGATGAATATATCTATATTTCTCATCACATATGTCTATATGCACATATGTATTTTGGAGGAAACTTGCACTCGTGAAAGACAGATATTCCAGACTGAGCACACCTCGAAGGCAAAACGATCACTGTCCCTACAATTAGGTCGATCCCTGCCTTGCTTCTCTGCAATGAGTGTGCCTGGATGTGCATGTCGTATTCAGGAAAATGCTTGCTCTCTTGCTGCACGTACTTACAACACACAAGGCAACTGAACCTCTCAAGCATGGCGCCCAGAAAGTCTTACAAACTGTATCAATAAAGGGGTGGGGGAGGGGTAGAAAACAGAAGGTGAGGGTTGAAGGGAGGGGAAGATGGAAGGGGGGGGGGGGGGGAGTGAGGGTGGAGGGGATGTGGGGTGACAGGAAGGGGGTGGATAAATCTTTGTCTGGAAATTAAATTCAATACAGACAGAGAGAGAAACAAGCATTCAGAGTATCAGCAATACATTAATGTTTCACCTTAGATATATTTTCATCTTTCAGCACTTACCTTTCTATGATTTCTTTTGTTTTTGGTCTAGGCAAACACTGAAAAGTTTTGAAAAAATGAGAGAAGGAAAGAGAGAGAGGAGAGAGAGAGGGAGGGAGAGAGAGAGAGAGAGAGAGAGAGAGAGAGAGAGAGAGAGGAGGGGGGGAGAGGGCAAAAAACAACACTAAACCCCAGACAGAAATGATAACTGGCATTTACCATAGCTGCACTACTCACCGATGAGACAGCTCTGGGATTTTGCACACCAGCTGGTTTCAGTGATATAAAAAGCAACATGTAAGCTAATATATAGCTATATATATATATGTATATATATATATATATATATATATATATATATGAGTAAATTAAGGGAATAATGACTGTGGATTCCAGCTGTTCTCATGGTTTACAACCTACCTGTTTATTGTTCACTCCCAAAACTAACAGAAAACAAGAAAGAGAGAGACACTCACACTTACAGAGAAAGAGAGAGAGGGAAGGAGGGGAGAGAGAGAGGGAGATAGAGAGAGAGAGACAGAGACAGAGAGATAGAAGAGTTTGTGTATGTGTGTGTGTGTGTGTGTGTGTGTGTGTGTGTGTGTGTGTGTGTTTGTGAGTCTGTGTGGAGTGTATGTATGAGACATAATGTATACTTTTTAAAACTGTGTAAACAAGAAAGTGTACCAGCACTGTACCTCCATGCATATTTGGCAAATTCTATGTAAGAGTGTGCATGGGAAGGGGGGGGGGGGGAGAGAGAGGAAGGAGAGGTTTGTATATGCGACAGGAGAGGGAGAGAGAGGGAGAGACAGACAGCCAGAGATGGTGAGAGTGAGAGATAGAGAGAGAGGTGGGATGAGATGGGAGAGCAGAGAGAGAGAGAGAGAGAGAGAGAGAGAGAGAGAGAGAGAGAGAACACACACACACACACACACACACACACACACACACACACACACACACACACACACACACACACACAGAAGGGATGAGAATGGGAAGGGAAAACTATAAAAACTGAGTGAATGAATGAGTAACTGAAAACTGTGAGTTTTTTTTCTAATCATTGGTTTTTCAATGCCTATGCTGCTTTACACTTTGCTTCTTCTGGTTTGCTCCTCTTCACCACACTGTCTATAAGATCAAAACTTCCAAACAAGAATTCTCTCCATTTCAAAACTGCTTTTTTTCTTACACACACATTTGTGTGTGTGTGTGTGTGTGTGTGTATGCTACATTTATCTTGGAGTAGAACTCCCCACTTTTAGAGACAGCTTTTTCTAAAATATTCTTGTCTTAATCCAGACACTAGAGATTTATCTACGAATGAAAACAGCCATTATGTTAAAGACCGTGTTTTCTGGAATATTCTTTCTTATCTCTGTCTAGATACCAAATTTTCCTTCCAATAAAAGCAACCTCTATTTAAAGACTGCTTTTGGTTGAACTTTTTTTTTTTTCTGTTTAGATACCAGATTTTTTTTATTAAAGAAAAAAAAAAAAAAAAACAACAAACAGCCTGCTTTAGAAGATCAAATTTGTATAGATTTCTGGAGACCATAACGAGAAGTTCTGATCATCTCATGTCTCAAGCAGTTTTTTGTGTTTCTGGTTACTTAATGACAGTATATTCTTGTGTTCAGAGACCTTACCATCTGTGCATGTATGTGCACACACAAGCATGTATGTATGCACACACACACACACACACACACACACACACACACACACACACACACACACACACACACACACACACACACACACACACACACACACACACACACACACACACACACTCAAATATAGAAAGGGATGTTAACTGGAAAACAGGAGGATCCTTCAAAACAGCCACACGTACATAAGACACGACGACTACCTGGACACAGGGACATAAAGACACAGTGAGAACATGAGCCTTTCTCAGTTTCTGCCAGGTGCCCCTCCCCTTGCTCCCATTCTGCCTCACGAGTTTCCTTGAATTCTTTATCAGATTTATCCTCAAAGAAACCTAATCACGAAAATTGTCATGCCAACTGGGAGGTCTCTCTTTTGAAAAACACCACTTCCATCACTTCTTTTAAACCACTCTTGGAAAAATTTGAAAAATTGTTGATAATGCTCCGCCCAAAAAAAACTGCCAACTTGCACCGATATAAGATAAAGATAAAGATGTGTGACTGCTTGTTCATTTTCATGTTCATTTTCGTTGTCTGAGTGTCGCGTATCTTGCCTGAAGAAGACCTAAGAGGTCGATCACGTCACATGTTTTGTTTTGTGATTCGTTTATCAACGTTTTTTGGGCGAAGCTTTATCAATAATTTTTCAGATTCCACCTGCAGTCACCTCACTTTGTGACTAGGTCACCCTTGGAGAATTCCTGCTCAAACTATATGCTGACCCTCCTACCATATCTCCTTCATCACCTACCTATTTTTCTGACCTTGGCTAAAGAGGGAGAAGAGGAGGGTGGGGGGGGGGGGGGTAGGGTCACTGGGAGGGATAAGACAGAAAAGTGGGTGAAGGTCAGAGAGGGAAAGCAGAGGGAGATAAAGAAGGGAGAGGTGTCAAGGAACGGTAGGGAAAGACAGAGGGAGAAGAGGAGGAAAGAGTTTTCATCTCTCTTGTTTGTTTCGTTTCCCTCTTTACCCTCGATAGCGACTTTTTCAGTATTCCTGTTCCCTTCAGTTGCTTATTAACTATCCAGGAATAAAAACACGACTCAAACAATACGCTAAATAACAAACAATGGACAGTACTACCAGGAAAAGAGAAGAAACAAGAAACCTAAACGCCACACACCACTGAATTCAGAAACATGTGAAGAGAGAGGCAATCTCCTAAAAACCATGACACATTTTTTTTTTAAATGACAAAAAAAAAAGGGGGGGAGGGAACTGAAGTCACAGCCAAGGCACTTTAATCCAGAAAGACAACAACTACTATAAAATGGACTCTCTCTACAAATACCTCAAGAAATCCTTTAAAAAGATTCAGTCTTATAAACAGGAA
>JADBJO010010322.1:55000-60000 GCA_016801955.1 Conus betulinus
TTTGTAGCTCAAGGATAGTTTCAGTCTGCGATTGGATAATGAGAGTTCATCTGCCTCTGCATACAGGCTGTACACAGGGGTGGTGCGGAATGTTCCAAGACTGAGACAAAGCTCTTGATGGTGAATAGGGTCCAAGAGTTTCGGATAAGAGGGTCTTGCAGAACCGTACACAGCACAACCATATTCTAGTTTAGAATGGACCAAGGTTCTGTAGAGGAGCAGCAAAGTTTTCTTATCAGTGCCCCAGTGAGTGTGTGCTATGACCCGCAGAATGTTCAAAGCTTTCTGGCAGGAAGTTTTTAAGTTTTTAATGTGACTAAGAAAGTTAAACTTTTGGTCGAAAATAACTCCTAGAGATTTGGCCTCTTTTACAGGTGGAATTTGAGATTTCCCTATTTGGATTTCAGGATCTGCAAAGAACTGTCAAAAATTATGGAAGTGAATGCACTGTGTCTTGGTAGCAGAAAAAGTAAAACCACTTTCTTCCACCCACTGATGAATTTTATCCACACAAAGCTGGAGCTTGCGCTGAACGCTCGGGTACAAGCTTCCAATGGCATAGACGCCAAAATCATCTACAAACAATGAGCAGTCTGAAACCTGTTGAACTAAGTTAACAATGTTCTTGATTTTGATGCTAAAGAGGGCAACTAGGTTTCTTTTTTGTATGTCTAAGCTCAGTTTACAAAGACCTCAGGTATATGACTATAGGTTTACAGGAAATAAACAATAAAGCAGATCACAAACATGCAGTGCTGTTAACTGAATCAGTAATAACAATCAAGAGCAAGTTTTAAAAACAAACGAAAATACATACACATCAAACTGCCCTAATATCTCATTCTCAATGCATCTAGTTTTACTGTAATTAGTCAGGACTGGGCAAATTTGCTGGTATGGTCGCCTGAGGTGAGTAAAAATGCAGGTAGGCGAGTGGATTTCAAACCTAAATAGCCTGCCAGTTGACCCCAAAATTTGCTGTATCCACTGATCATTTCTCTGAGAATATTTAAAAACAATATGTGTTTTCTATTCAATCTGAAATGTCCGTCAACTTTGTCATTCTCACTTGCTGTGCATGCAGCCAGTGTAAGTTCCCATATTTCCACTGGTTTCGCACACACCGTTATTTTGTTGATGTACAGCAGCCTATGTTCAATACTGTCAGGGTCAGCTTTCACTGGTCTGAGCTCAGTCACTGTGTCATAATTGTCATTTTGCCACTGAGGTCTTTACTCCAGTATCAATAACATCTCTACAACCTTTGATAAAACAGGTTCAAAATAGTATGCGAACCTGGTAAAGAGATTAAATGGCTAGAAACTAACCCTAAAGGTGTTATCACCTGATGATTTGCATCAACAGAAGAAAACGATTGTCATTTTTAACACTAGCAGTGCTTAGTGCAACAATGAACTGCTTGGCCATGACTTTTCACCTGGTAATTCATTGAATATGGTTTGTGTTCAATTTTAAGGCATGCTACCACTTGTGAAAAAGGTGGTGACATTTTCAAAATATTGGGCAAGAGAAAATTCTGGTGGGTTAGCGACACTGTCATAACCCCTTGAGTAAAAAAAAACAAAATTCAAATTTCTCCAGCCCTCTTGATTTTACTTTCATTGTCAGTCAGTTTTTCAGTGACTAAATACATATCTAACCAATGCAAAGACTGCATAACAAGTACAATATTTGATTTAAGAAACATTTAAAACAATGTACTAGTGGCATATATACCATTTTGATGTGTAATATCTTTTTCCTAGTAGACAGCTTGATCTAAAACCTGAATCACTCAAAACTGGAGGTGTTGGTATCAGAATGATTCAGTTTACTGTGATGTGGACTTAAAATAAAGCGTGTCAGCTAGCAGTCAATTACAAAAATGGTGCAACAGCTGTACTTATATTGCTATAATGATTTAGAGTTAAACAATGATGTGCTGTGAATTATTAGCTGGGAGAGAAAGGAGGGGGGGGAGTGGAGACATGGGAGATGACGGAGGATTCATTTGCACGACATATGAAAATACCCATAAGGTACTCAGCATACCATACTTTACATATATTCACACACACACACACACACACACACACACACACACACACACACACACACACACACACACACACACAATTTAAGGAAAAAAAGGACAATAACACATAAGAAATCTTTTAAAAAAAAAACAAACTATGGAGCTTGTCTCAAACAAATATAATGCACTGACTCTATTTTCTAGACAGCAGGCAATTTCTTTATCCATGACCTTTTTAGTGACAATTCTCTTTTCCATACTATAACACAACAGTACAAAGTTTGAAAAAGGATGGAACAAAAAAACAAACATGCACAAAACTGATTTCTTTTTCTAGACTACAGCTTTATCTAAACTAGTTCACACACAGCAACAAGTTATTAATAACTTTGATCTAAAACCTGACTAGTCACTGACTGATAATTCACTGTTATTGATCTCTGATGAACTATACAGAATAGTTCTAGATAATAAACAGCAATTGACTTATCGCCAAATCTAGAATGCATGTATGCACACACATATTCACTATATTTTTTTTAAATCCCCTCCTGCTCCTCCCCCTTCCACACACCAACGATCAACAGAAACTTTATTCTGCTGCATGCACACATCTTTGCAACTGAACAACCTAATGAAATGTAAATTACTTTCACACTTTCTATAATGATGAACTGTAGCAGAGCAATGAATCTTAAAGCTCTACTCTAAAGGCTAATAATGTTTGTAAAACAGCCAAAAAAAGAAACAAACAAACAAACAAAAACACTTGAGTCCCTTCCAATCTGCTCTGGCAAAGACAGTTTCTTTCAATGGCATGGTTTCAAATAGACTGTCAAAGTTAGCTCCCTTGAATGGGAAGCTGCTTTCACAGGTCTGGAGTAAACAACACTGTGAGCCACAGATAAGGTGCAGAGCTTACTTTCTGTCATGAAACAGTTTCATCAGTCTAACTGTCAACCCATAAAAGCAGATTACTGGACACAGCTATGATAATAAACACTGACTACTGTGTCAGGCTTGGCAAAAATTCGTTCGGACGATGCACTCATTTGATTACAAAAAAAAAAATTGAGGTCTTTTTCAAGATTACCCCTGGGTCCGATGTCCGATGTCCAGATGAACTTATGCTTTTAGGGAAGCAGACTTGGTGCAACTGGTGAAAATGTTACACACACTGATGCACACACCAACCTAAATCGGACTAATTGTTGAGGTCTAGATACAAGTTTTGAAGTTGTTAGAGTATTATAATAACCTGCTTAAATTTGTCAGTTAGGAGTATGGTTATGTGTCTGACAGACAGTGACAGAGAGTGAGGGAGAGAGAGAGGAAGGGTAGTGGGGGGGGGGGGGGGGGGGCGGGGCAGACAATGAAAAAAGGAAGAGAGTGAGAGTGTATGTGTATACACATGTATGCGTGTGTGTGTGTGTGTGTGTGTGTGTGTGTGTGTGTGTGTGTGTGTGTGAGGTATATGTATGCCTGTGAGTGTGTGTGTGTGTGTGTGTGTGTGTGTGTGTGTGTGTGTGTGTGTGTGTGTGTGTGTGAGGCAGAGAAAGAGAGAGAGAGAGAGAGAGAGAGAGAGAGAGAGAGAGAGAGAGAGAGAGAGAGAGAGAGAGAGTTCAACAACAACAGAAAAGCAAAAAAAAAAAAAAAAAAAAAAAAGGGAAAAAGACACTTCATTAAACAGAATTATTCTTTTAAAACTGAACTCTTACATCACAAAATTTTCATTTCAGATCAATTAGAAAAATGATTCAGCCATCATCTATAGCCTGAGATGGCAAAATCCACATGCCAGCATTATCATCACAAGTAGAGGTCCATAACTGCAGAGTTCCTCCAACTCTAAAATCGTGGAGTTGGCTACTTCCTTTGATTGCCAAATGAAGGCCTGAAGTCTCACCAGTATAGTCACACTAACTGAACCCACTTTACTGCTTCCGCTAGAAATGTGTACACAGTGCATCTGTCGGCCAGTGTGTTGCTGCATTCATTTATAGCTTGATAAAGTACACTTTTCATCGTTTGACACCGTACAGGATCGCAGTTTGCCTTGCTCTTGTTTTATTTTGTCATGTTGACGAAAAAAAGAAGCACGCAGGCTAGCCAAGTTGCGACTTCAGTTTTTCTGTCCATGACACAGGGTTTGAGTCTGCATCTAACTCTAAGTGAAAGTACTTTTTGATTGATTAAAATCTTTCGGAGAACCCTTTGGCGAAATGAATCCCATACTGTAGCTACACAATTAACAGGCCTGTTTTCAAAAAATGATCTCCAATCTTTAAAGGTAGCCTTTAAAGTTAAGTTTCCTGATGAAGCACAGTTTACAGATTTACACCAAGACTAAGCACATTTCACAAATTAGCAGGTAAAGTTCCACTTACAGATCGTCGAAGTAATGAAACTGAATATACTGTCAACAGTGTGTCTTTAGGTTTGTCTTTAAACTGCCGATGGAAACTCTGGAGAAAGCCTAGCAGCAGACTTCCGCTTTCAGAGAGGAAACCACCTTTGGATCTCGAGGGGTTTTTTTTTTTGGTCTACAATTTTTACCTATAACTTATTGTAACTGTAAGTTAAGACTGCAATGGAACTAACCTCCAACCATCTTTCTGAAGGTAGCTAAAGCCACCATCCAGGACACTGGCAACAAACTGCCCGCCAGTAATGAACAACACGTTGATGGTCAGCAGGCGTCCTCGAAGATGAGAGGGTGCCACCTCTGCTATATACACTGGAACTGTCATTGATGCAACCCCTGTGAAAATAGGAATAAAATTAAACAAAAACTTTAATGGTACATCCAAGTGCGTGTTTCAATCAGTTGTAAATTACTGTGATCTCCATCATAAGAATCAGACATCACCTTGAACTCTTTAAGGAAGATGTCATGGTACAGACAGGAGTCATTTACTGACCAGGCGTGCATAAAAACGTCCCTCTTGGCCAAGTGTCACTGTCA
>JADBJO010010322.1:65000-73878 GCA_016801955.1 Conus betulinus
ATGCAGCCGGCCAGTTCACAACGAAGGAATCCAAAGAAGCAGGGTGCTGTGTGTGTATGTGTGTGTATGTGCGCGTGCGCGCGCGTACATGCGTTCATGCGTGTATGTGTGTGTGTGTGTGCGCGCGCGCGCACGTGCGTGCTTACATGTGTGCATGGGTGTGTGAGTGTGTGTGTGTGTTATGTGTGTGTGTGTGGTGTGTGTGTGTGTGTGTGTGTGTGTGTGTGTGTGTGTGTGTGTTGTGTGTGTGTGTGTGTGTGTGAGAGAGAGAGAGAGAGAGAGAGAGAGAGAGAGAGAGCTGTGCTGTGCAAAATTCCAGCCAAGACACTGCAATAAAAATCCCGGCAGAAGAGCGCAAAAGATTAACAACTTTTAGTGCAAGCTAGACTGGAACCAGAGACAGCTGTTTTTTTTCGCCTCTTTGGGGCATTGGAAACCTTCAACAGCAGGAAGACTGGGTCACTTTTTTTTTTTTAATTAACTGCGAATAAAACATCTTTTGGCCACTGATCAAGGAGAAGACAACTCGTCGGACATTCAAAACGAATCTAGGCTAAAAATAAACTAAACGTACACGTGACTCTTCTTCTTCTTCTTCTTCTTCTTTAAACGGTCTTGATTTGCACAACGTGATTTATCCACAGTATGCATCGTCACACAAAGTCTCCCATCCACTCTCTGCACCCCCGCTCCCCCCGTCCCCCTCCCCCCCCTTCGCCTCCTCCTTCCCTCCCTTCCTCTCCCTACCCTCAACCTCCATTCCCTTTCTCACCACCTCTCCTTCCGTTATACATCCATTTAGTGGCCCCCCCCCCCCCCCCCCCCCCCCCCCCCCCCCCCCCCCCTCATCCCCTTGACTGGAAAGGAGACGTTTAGATAAGCACAGAGCGGTGAGTGCGTTACCTCAATGAAACAAAGATAGGCTTAGCACAGAGCTGACCTGTATTTCTTGACGCTGACAAGGCCATGACATACTTGGCACATGATTCCAGTCCATATCTGCATAGCATCTTTTATGTAGCCTCATTGCCAGTATCATGCCTCTAGCTGTCATCCATTATACATGTCCACTGGTTTTGCAGACAGACGTTCTTTAGAAGCTTCAAATGTATTATTTGTATGTCCAGGCACGACTGATTGGTAGGCCTACTGTTGATACTTTAGATACTACTCGAAAAAAAAAATCGTATTTCACAAAGCATCTCTTCTCGCTCTGCGCACACACGTATTCTTTCTTTCACTTTACCTCATCATCTCTGTGTGTGTGTGTGTGTGTGTGTGTGTGTGTGTGTGTGCGCGCGTGTGTGCGCGCGTGTGTTTGTGTTTAAAAAAAAAAATGTGCGCGCGCGCGTTAGGCGAGGAAAAAAAAAAAAGCGTTAGGGAGGAAATCTAAAGCGAGTGCGCCAGAGGGTTTTTTTAGACAGTGAACAACAAGCAGCCTGGGCCTACTTTCAACAACAGCACAGCACTGCTTCGGGTCATGATGCCTAACGGATCCTGGAGTCTGTTGGATCCACCGGAACTCGCACAAAACTTTCAAATAGCAGGTGATCGTCCACACTCTCAACTTGCGACCAATCTTTTGTTCTTTAGTTAGTAAGATTTTTATCGATGTCTGCTCCTCTTGTTATTTGAAACAACATGTACTGTACTACGTAACTTGATATCACTAAGTTTCTTGCAAATATTTTGAAGCAATTTTTGTAACTGATCACAATTTGATTACCGAACTTATGAGTCTTGCAGTTTAAATGTTTGCCGATCGAAACCATCAAATTAAAGCCTTCATTGTGATTTGCGATATTTGCATGCAGGAAGTGGTCAGATTTAAAGCCTTTATTAATGATTTGCGACATTTGCATGCAGGGGGGTGGCCAGATCTAAAGCCTTTACCACTGATTTGAGACATTTTATTGAAGGAGATGGTAAGATCTAAAGCCTTTACCACTGATTTGCGACATATTTATGCCGGAGGTGGTCATATTTTAAAGCCCTTTACCACTGATTTGCGGCATTTTCATGCAGGGGATGGTCAGATGTAAAGTCTTTATTACTGATTTTCGACATTTTGGGGGGGGGGGGGGGGGGGGGGGGGGGGAGGGAATCTAAAGCCTTTGCCACTGATTTTCGGCATTTTATTGCAGGAGATGGTAAGATCTAAAGCCTTTACCACTGATCTCCGGCATTTTCATGCAGGAGTTGGTCAGATTGAAAGCTTTTGCCACTGATATGCGGCATTTACATCAGGGAATGGTCAGATTTAAAGCCTTTATTATTGATTTACATATGCATGCAGGGGATAGTCAGCTGCAAACCCTTTACTACTAAATGAATAATAATGACAATTATGAATACTTATATAGCGCCTATTCTCGGTTAGAGAGACCAAGCTCTAAGCGCTTTACAATCCACACTCGTTTACACAACGGGCTGCCTACCTGGGTAGTGCCGACCAAAGAGCTGCCAGCTGGCGTTTCATTCAGTCGTTTCCCGTGTTATCCAGTCAATATTGTCAAATATCGTTAACTCAGTATCCTTACTTCCTTCTGTTTCCATTTCTCACGCAGGGTGCATGCTATGTGTAACGTGGTCATCCATACCAACAGCCAAACTGGCCTTCTCTTCCGAAAGTTGGTGATGGGATTTTACGTGTGTGCAAGATGTTATGCGTGCGTTCACACACGAAACCTCGGTTTATAGTCTCATTCGAAGGACTGTATGGAAATGGAGTCAGAACCAATGTTAAATCCGAGGGGGAAAATACCTCTGTACCGAAACGGCCCTGCGGAGATTCGAACCCGCGACCCTAGGATCGCGAGTCCGGCCCCATTGCGACAATTCCATGCGAGGTATGGTCAGATTGAAAACCTTTTCAACTGATTTGCGACATTTTCATGCAGGGGAATGTTGGATCAGAAAGCAATACCATGCGGCAGACATCTCTCTCTCTCCTCTCTCTCTCTCTCTCTCTCTCATCTCTCTCTCTCTCTCTCTCTGATCTGTAACGTCATATATCACCTGCTCTCTTCCCCGCTGTCCCCTCTGCTCTCCGCACTCTTCCAGTCTCTTTCTCTCTCTCTCTCTCTCTGCGATTTTTGGATAGAAAACGGACTTTTTATTATAATCTCTCTCTCTCTCTCTCTCTCTCTCTCTCTCTCTCTCTCTCTCTCTCGCTCTCTCTCTCTCTCTCTCTCTTTGTTAATCATGGCTGCGTTCTCGTTTTGCCTTATAACCACATGAAAATGTTGATATTATTGATGCATTGTAGTTGTCTAATTATTATCCTTAGCAGTTTGTTGTATATTATTATTATATATATATATATTTATTCCATATTTGTGTGTTGACTCTTTTCTTCTTTGTAATCTTTATCTTGTTGTGTTTCAATGTTTCTCTGTCTTTTTTTTCCTTTTAAAGTCATCTACGCCTTAACTATAATGGATGAACTTTTTAATGTTATGAAGATATGTGTGTTTGTTAAAAGTTTTGTATGTCTTAGTCGCTAGTCATACTTAGTCCCTTAACGGGGCAAGGGCCGGATGAAAAAAAGCATGCATGTGTCTGCTTATCTGTTAGTCTCACTCTTTCAGTCTCTTTCGAAAAATAATGTAGACTTTAGTGATCGGAAACATTTCAGTTTCAGCTACGAATCACATTCTTTTATTTCAGCTCGTTCTGTTCATGTCTTCCCTTTTTTTTTCTCCATGCTAGTGGCGTAGGCATATTATATCGTAAGCGTTTTCTCCCGCGTCCTACTGTCTCTCTCTGTCTCTGTCTGTCTCTGTCTGTCTGTCTGTATGTCTGTATGTCTGGTCTCTCTATACTCTCTAGCTCTCTCTCTCTCTCTCTCTCTCTCTCCATCTGCGTGCACACGACGCGTTGTTGTGTGTGTGCGCGCACGAAAAGAGTGAGAGTGTGAGAGAGGAGGGAGTGTGTGTGTGGGGTGGGGGGGGGGGGGGGGGGGGGGGGGGGGGAGGGGGCGGTGGCGGTGAGGTCAGTCAGTGAGTTACGACTAGTTCTTGATCGTCAGCTTTTGGTTGGGGTCTCCACACATACACTCGCCAGTTAACAAACAAAGAAAAAAAAAAGGTTATTCAATGTTAAACTCATTGCTTTGCAAGAAGAACTGCCTCAGTTTTTTCCCTTCAGAGTCCGCCTCCTAGCGCATGTTGTCTCTCTCTCTCTCTCTCTCTCTCTCTCTCTCTCCCCTCTCTCTCTCTCACCTCTCTCTCTCTCTCTCTCTCTCTCTCTCACACACACACACACACACAAATACACAAACACACACACATACACACACGCGCGCGCGCGCGCGCGCGCGCGCGCACACAAACACACACACACACACATGCATCTGTTTACATGCGTCAGATGACAACGTTGTTAAGAAAATCGGAAAGACTCAGACTAGAGCACATGCCCCTTTTCCCTCAAAATTCCACCTAACCCTTACCCGAACCTTAGCCTAACTCTTACTATTACGAAACCGACGATAAACTGTGCTCGCAGTGTGGGGACAGTGTGGTGACTTCCCCCTCTCTCTATGCGTGCGAGAATGCGTTTTTACGGTGAAGTTTCTTGCGGTCAAATCTTGATCCAAGTGCAACGTTAAAAGAAACATCTGATGCCTGTAGGCCTACAGTCAGATGACGACAGGGCAACACACTTTCTCTCTGTAAGTCAATCTGTCTGAAGGCGAACACCTATATGAAGTCGGGCGGTTGCAAACACGCACACACGTGTGTGTGGTGTGTGTGGTGTGGTGTGTGTGTGTGTGTGTGTTGTTCGTGTGTGTGGTGTGTGTGTGTGTGTGTGTGTGTGTGTGGTGTGTGTGTGTGTGTGTTTGTGTGTGTGTGTGTGTGTGTGCATTCGTTAGTGTGTGTGTGTGTGTGTTGCATTCGTGTGTGTGTGTGTGTGTGTGGTGTGTGTGTGTGTGTGTGTGTGTGTGTGTGTGCACGCACACGCGAGTATGCATGCGTGTGGTGTATGTGTGTGTGTGCGCGCACGCGTATGAGTATGTGTATTTGCGTGTGGTGTGCGCGCGCGTGCACGCGTGCATGCGTCCGTGCGTGCATGTGTGTGTGTGTGTGTGTGTGTTGGTGTGTGTGGGTGCGCGCGCGCGCGCGCGCGCGTGCGGTTTGTTTACTATCGTATGCATATACGCACGCCCCTTTCCACATATACAGACGAACGCCCGCACGCTCGCACGCCCGCATGGGGTGCTCACTAACGAGTGCGCGCGCACACTCACACGCATTCACACACACACACACACACACACACACACACACACACACACACACACAACACACACACAACACACACACACACTTGTACTGACTGCGAGTTGACAAAAATATGTTCTTTCAAATTTCAATCAGATATTTTTGTATAAAATTTCTATGAAAAAATGGTGCTCTAAAGTAGTCGTTTTATTCCAGGTCTGTGAATGTTATTTATCCTGGGCTTCTAACGACACGTTCTTGACAGATCGAAGCTCGTTTTTTTAATTTGATTTCATTGTATAAAAATGCATGACTGCGGTAGGGTGTTTTCACTGAATCGACCAGAGAGAGAGAGAGAGAGAGGAGAGAGGAGAGAGTGTGAGAGAGAGAGAGTGAGTGAGAGAGAGAGAGAGAGAAGAGAGAGAGCGTTCCTGTGTGTGCGCGCGCGCGTTTTTGGTGTGTTTGGTGTGTGTGTGTGTGTGTGTGTGGTGTGTGTGTGTGTGTGTGTGGGTGTGTGTGTGTGGTGTGTGCGAGCGGGTGCGTGCGTGGCGTGCGGCGTGCGCGCGCGCGGCGCAGCGCGCGCGCGTGCTGAACTCGGAATATGCGATACCGATTTTTCCATGAATACATGAATAAGCCGTAAAAAAAGAGAAAAAATGTTTGGCAGTAGAAGGGCATCTGGGAGGTCTCACGACCTGAATGCGTCGCGGCCCCCTTAGAGTGTAAAGAGTTAAAGGCTGAAACCCTTGTCTGAGGAGGGTTTCTTCTCTGAAGACCTTCTGCTGTCAAGCTCTCCGCGAGACTCTCTTCCTATTGATGTTTTCAGATATTAAAAAAAAAATCTGCACTTTTAGCAGTCTGACCAAGCCTATTCCAGCGCTCCTGTGGGCTGCGTCATAACCTGTTGGCATGTGGGTAGTTAATTTAACCCGTCCATCAGAAACTTCATGACCGTTGCATCATTGGAGGGGGGCGGGGGAGGGGGAACCGATCAGTAGGAGCATCTGGGGGTACTATAATGGAAACATGGAACCACACTATCCAGTCTCCTTCACATCACTGGCGTGTCTCTGAGAGCGATTCTCATTTCAAAAACACTGCGTGTGTCTGCATCACACACTGATCTGATGGATGCCGAATACATTATGAAAGGAAGCGCGGAAAGTCGCATCACATCAATTCATCGGTGCTTCATGATATTTGAAAAAGGTATGTGTGCTGTCGTGCGGGCATATGAATCATCACACGTTAGAATATAACCAGCGTATAGATAGTAGGTCAAAACTCCTTACAGACCTCTGTATTATGTCGAACGCCACAGTGTACTGTTGTGAGAGTGGTATGGGCATGTTTGTGTCTCTCTCTCTCTCTCTCTCTCTCTCTCTCTCTCTCTCTCTCTCTCTCTCTCTCTCTCTCTCACCTCTTCCTTCCTCGAGCATATCACTACGTTTGACAGACGCACTTGAGTTTGGACCTACAACAATAATTAAATCACGTGGTTCATATATTTCCTCAGCCACAATGTTTCATAATCGAACTAATTCTATAGAACTAATAACGATCATCTATCGTTGACTACCATTCCAGTTTCCAGAATAACCGTGGGATCAAGTACAGGGACTGTGTGTGAGGAAGGGAAGAGTTATGCAGAAACAGTCCAAATACCTACATATTTTTCTGAAGAATTATCTCCATTGACTGCTAGTTAAATATGTATCCTATTTTAGGGTGATCCAAAGAGAAAGCAGTGCCATTAAAAAGAAGAGAGCAAGGGCCCACTGGCCCTGTTCACATCTCCACTCAGACCATTTTCGTAGAGGTTGTAGTAATGCATTTGACAGCGTGCGCAGAGTGTGTGCGTGACACTTAGCAACAGAAGCAGCAGACGGCATCATCAGCTTTTACCTCTGATGATATGTTGATGACTAGTTATTTCCTCTGTGCCTCCACCTCACACTTGGTTTTTTCCCTCTCACTCCCTCTCTTCTGTGACTTCTCAGTATTCCCAGCCTCATCCATAATTTCACATCATATATTCAAAGTTATCATGATGTGAAATAGAAGCGCTTCTCCCACCTCCTTAATAATCCAACCTACAATTTGGCGTCAAAGGGGTACAAGCCATCGGAGAGTTGAAGTCTAGACATAGCACAAGGTTATCGTTACTTCTAGGTCCCACACATTTTATCAACTGCCACGCAAATTCTCTAGACAGCCTAATGATGGACTCCTGTTTTCTTAAATCCAGATGGACATCGATATGTTTTTATACACCGATTTCTTTAACATCCTGACACAGTAATTATCATCTTCTGAGCACCAACCACGTGGTGAACTGGCAACAAATCCAATCTGACAACAGGCACTGGCTCAGCGCAAATGAGGTCTGCTGGAGACACTTCTCAGCCAGAAGGTCCTCGGGGTCCATCCGGGTCCTGCCTGGTCATGGCCTGCCCATTGAGCTCGCCTGATGGACCATTCAGCATGGTATCCTGGGATTTCAAGAGGTTAGTTGACCTCCCTTGACCATTGAACGCGTAGGGATTTTGATCTAGGTATTTTCTATGTCATGGTTCTCCATTTATCATCAACAACAACAAAAAAAAGAAACAAACAGAAAAAAAAACAATGAAGCACACACACACACACACACACACACACACACACACACACACACACACACACACACACACATACCACCACCACCAACACCACCAAAACAACAACAACGAACAGCAACAAAACAACAACAAAAACGTTTCAAAACAATGACTGAGGGCGGGAAAACGAAGCAAAATTTGAAAAAGAGAGGGGTTAGTTACCGCCAAGGACACAGACAAACAAGAGTACAGGACTAGACACAATGCATTTCGACACGTCTTCTTCAGCGGAAAACACACAATATTTAGGACAGTGACAAGAAAACATAATTATGGCCACTTAGCTGCGCTTCTCCTGTTAGTCTCAGATTGAAAATGGCCGCCAGACGGAAACGAGGCGATAATGGGAAAGGAAGGGGGGGGGGGGGGGGGGGGGGGGGGGGGGGAGGGGGATGGGGGGGGGGTGGAAAAAAAAAAAAAAGGGAGGGTGTGTGAAACGATGGTAAATAAAATAAAGTAAATGAATGAATTTTTTAAAGGAATTTATATCTATATCTATCTATCTATCTATCTATATAATGTAATACATAAATAGATAAATAAAAAAAAATTATAAGTGAATAAATAAAATGAAATGAATGAATAAGTGAATAAAAAAAAATACTAATAAAAAAAAATAGATACATAACAAACAGATAAATGAATAAAATGAAATGAAATAAATGGGGGGTGGGCTGCAACTTCTGTATGCAGTGGGAAGCAGGGGTTATGGTGGTGGTGGTGTGTGTATATGTGCATGTGTGTTGTGTCGGTGGAAGATTATGCCGACTGGTGTGGGAGTGGTGGGTATGTATATTTGTGTTATTGTTGGACGTTGATGCCTTGGGGTTATAGCGTGCCCAGTTTGGCAATGAGATGGGTTTCTCTTGATGTACGCTGAAAGCTGTCACTCTGTGATTGCCAGAGTGCCAAGACTTTCACATGGTTGATGTTGTGTTGGGGGTGGTTGAAGTGTACGGCAACTGGTTTGGGTCGGTGGTGGCGGATGTCAGC
>JADBJO010010323.1:0-7500 GCA_016801955.1 Conus betulinus
CTCATTCGCCTTCTCCTCCACACCATACACACGCAGGTTGTTCCTCCTATGGTAGGCAGCTGTGTCCTCACTCTTTCTGTCAGCAAGCTGAGCCAAAACGAAGGCATTATCACACTTCTGGAACAGATCTGTCTCCCTCTCTTTTGCCTTAGCCACCTCTGTTCTTAAACTATCATTTGCCTGTTCTAGCTGGAAGACCTTGCAACGCAGGTCCTCAACAGTGTCCGTCAGTTTCACTAATCTCGCTCCATTTGCACCGATTTCACTCAACACCACGTCTAGCGTTCTCATCAGTTCAGCATTAGAAACACTCTTTTGATGGGAGATAATTTCGTGCTCTACACTTCAACGCTACCATCTAAAAGGGCGGTCGTCTCCCTTGGCAGCCATTTGCTTCTGCTTTGTCAACAAAAGCGAACTGTTTCAGTGTTTCCCTGACAGATGTTGGCGTACTTACAGTCAGGTTGGCAAGCTTACTTTTCTTTGGTGTTGTAGGAGTAGCTGATAACCGAGAAGAATCAAATGCACTGGTGTGAGGCGAACTTTCACTAGTCTTAGCTTCCTTTCTTCTCCTCTTTCTGCCTCCTGGTTTGGTCATGCCGGCTACAAAAAACAAAACATAACAAAGTCCTGCCACGGTCATGATCTGCCGATTTTTTGCCTGAAGCTTTGTGCGCGGCTACACAGACATCTTAGTGTACGTTTGGTGATGGCTAATTCGCCTTTTAGTAAGCTAAATCTGACCATTTTACCAATTAGCACACTCGTGCTCCAAATCGCGTGTGTGCAGCCGCCATGAGCGGAGTTCACCCCCTGGTTGTTTATTTGTTGGTTTGTGCATGGTTTGCATTAGTATATTTGTTATATAGCAGATATTTGTTATATTACAGATCGGATGAAGACAGCCACCATGAAGCCTAGAACTGCTGCTGATCCAGTGAACATCAGCAGCATCTGTCCAGGTGTGGACTATCTCATCAATCAGAACTACACACAGGACATGTTCCTGCAGGCCAATGTGTCAGACTGTGAGAACAATCTACCACAGTACACAGCACACCAGGGAGTGGTGTATGGGGTGTGTGGAGACTACAGCTCTTTCTGTAAAATGTCTGTGCAGAGCATATTTGTGGGTTTACGTGTTGAAATAATACGTTTTGAATATGGATGTGATTCGGTCAGTGGGAAACACGTGCAGACTGCAGCTGGTTGGTTTGTAGATTTACCGTTTGCTGCGGCTGCCATTCCACTGAAGAAATGGTTTTTGACATTTACAGACGCAAAAATTTGCATTTGTTTAGCAGGAATAGCCCTATGATTAACATGAATATCACATCCATAGTTGCATCTGGTGTCATCATGACATGGGTTATGGAGTACGCTGGGTTTGTTGCGATACCACAATATGTGCCCCAAACAGGGCGACCCATGAATAAGACACTGGAAGTAGCGACTAACTATGCTGTACTTAGTATTCGACAGTCATTGACCAATATTATGAAGTCACCAGGTAATGAAATTGAGGTCGTCTACAGATACACGAACACAAGCAATCCACAGACTATTCATATAGATTTAGCATCGGAGACAGTTTCTATATTCTTTGTGGCGTACTTTAAAATCGTTTATCGCAATCCGCGTTATGGAGAAGGTGATATTAAGTTATATTTTTCTGTTATATCTGAAAATGATGGACCGGAAAAGCTGCCCAGTGGTTTGTTCAATTGTTCTGTTGGTGATTACACTAAATACCAGGATCATCTGCACTGTAATCTGAAGGCAGAGTGTGAAGATGGACGGGATGAAACAGAACACTGCCCATTCAGCAGTCCGGGCTGTCAGGGCTTGGTGGCTTCAACTAACAAATGTTATGAGTGCATAAAAGCAGATACCCGACATTATCTGGGTCTATCACAATATGAATGTCAGGCAAGAGGTGGGAAGCTCGCTTCTATAAAAACCAAAAGGGAAAAGAAGAAGTCTTTTCATTTATTTAAACATGTTTCAAGATTCAAGGTGGCTATTGGGTTGACATCAGGAGGGGTCACGAAGCCTTTCATGTATAGCAAAGTAATGATATGGTCTGACAACACTGTGGTCTATAACATTGATCATTTTCATGATTATAAAAATTATAGATACAAGCTAACGGGGAATGTCAAACATTATAGTCTTCACACAATGTGGTTTATTCGACAGGAACGTTCAGTTCCTGGAGTTCTGTGTGAAATCAAATCGAAAATTGTCAGTATATTTCCCCCTCGTATTGCACTAGCTGGGTTATTTGCGACTTCGTTTATCTCTAGAAACACTCGACAGCCTTTATATGTAACTGCAAGTGGTCATTTCATTCATCAATTCTTGTTGTACAAGCATAATGGTTATTCTAGAAAAACAGCGACGTTACAGTCTCGAATATTGGTAGACACAACTAATACTGCAGTGTTTAATTCCAGTAAGATCGCCGACATCATGTTTAACTGTGATAATGATATCACGACAGTGCATTTCACTCTGTTATGTGACTTTATAGAAGACTGTCCAGACACAAGTGATGAGTCATTCTGTCAACATCCTACATGTCCGGGCTTTCTGTGTTTGAATGGTCAGTGTGTGTTGAACAGTCAACGTTGTAATGAATACTCTGACTGTCTGGATCACTCTGATGAGAGCCACTGTCTAAAACAACACACACGTCACCCATTATGAAACATAAACATGGCTTACACATTAACTTAGATGGCACTGGCTCCTTCACTCGGCAGAAGATCAGAGAGGACGAGCCATGTCCAGACAGTCATTACCGTTGCACAGCAGAGTGGCTGTACTGTCTCCCTGTCTACACTCGCTGTAATGGATTGTCTGACTGTGTTCATGGAGAAGACGAACAACACTGTGAGAGGGAGACCTGCCCTGGATTCTATCAGTGCCGAGATTCACACAGTGTGTGTGCATGGAGATCATCTGTGTGATGGCTGGGTGCAGTGTCCACAGCGGGATGATGAACTGATGTGTGACATGATGACCTGTCCTGAAGGCTGTCTGTGTCAAGGTCATTATTTCTGGTGCAGCACAACATTTCTGCCTGACCTTTTCCCTGAACTTCGTTACTTAGATGCCACAGGCACAGGAATGTCGTTAACAGATTTGAGGATAAATGTCTTTTTAGCTTTACTGATTTTGTCTGACTGTTCCCTTTTCAATATCTCAAGTACAAAGCTTGCCAACTTACAGTTTATTGACCTTTCCAATAACGACTTAAAGACTCTTCATTTGGATCATATTCTAAAATTATCAAACTTGAGAACCCTGGTCTTAGCAAACAATCCACTTTGTCAGATTACAGATGCACTGGGGAAGCACGTCAACTATGAACTGAGACGAACTGAGTCTATCAAAAACACATTCTAATATTGTCAACACTTTATTGTCTATATACTTATCTCAGGCAGAATGGTTTAATGCATCTCTTTCTTCTGTACAGACTATTACGTCCACGGGCTTTAAAAACACACCACGACTGACTGAAGTCGATATACGATGGAATCCACTTGAAAGTTTTCCTTGGGAATCCTTGTCAGAGGCAGCTCATTTAAGAATTGTTTTTTCCTCAGATTACAGATTTTGCTGTGAGAATCTGTTTCGTCAACGTTCAACCAAACTAAAATGTCGAACACCTCACACCATCCTTCCGGCGTGTAACACGCTATTACCATCTGAGTTACATAGAACGCTCTTCTGGTTAACTGGCCTCTCAGCCATAGTGGGGAATTCAGCTTGTTTCTTAGCGTCGTTTGCAGTCAGAGAACTATTTGAGAGGAGGTTTTTCTGGCAGCCATCGGGCATTTGCAGTTTGCTGAAATATGTATGGGAAGTCATGTGGGTGTTACGATTGTAGCCGACAAAAATATTGCATGGACATTACATGCAAGCAGAAAGGGAATGGATCAATAGCATTCTCTGCAAAATAAGTGGTTTTCTATGGTTGGCGTCCAATGAAGTGTCTGCTTTCGTCACCTTGTTGACCAGTTTGAATCATTTTATTCTCCTTTGCTGTCCTGGTGAATCAGAGAGATTAAGCAAGAATTTTACAGCAACTGGTCTCTCTGCAGCCTGGATAGTGGGGACTGTGTTGTCAGTGATACCGTTTTCTTCCTGGTGTGTCCCACTGGGGTCTACACGGACAGTCGGGTCTCTGTCGCCTGGCTCTCTCCACTCGTTTTAATGATCCCAGACGTTCAAATGGTTTACAGTTGTTGGAATCATCAATTTCATTTTGTACTTCGTCATGGTGGGTTTGATTGCTATTATCTACAAACGAATACCGAAGTACAGAATCAAACTCGATCCTTCTAAAAGGTCGCTTATTTTTCAAGTCATCTGACAACAAAGATTGCTGCCACAAACGCTGTTTGTTGGCTGACATGTGGTGTGGTGATGATGATGACTTCAGCTGGTGTCACTGTTGTAGATAGGATCCAGGAGGCCATGGTTGTGTTCGTGTTACCACTTCACTCAGCCCTCTGTCCCTTTCTCTATCTGTGGACTGTGGCTGCAGAACAACGGGGACAAGTGCAGGAACAGAAAGTGCTGAAACTGTTAAAATCACGAGTTGCCTTTCCACCAAAACACACACAAAAATAAGGCAACGCACACGCGTCATACTTAAATACCAAATAATGGATCAAAGACTATAAATCTTCAGTAACTGTTGCTACCACAGTCCCTTAGTGGCATATCGTTGCAGCGTGTGTTGCTCACAATGCCTGTCTTCGACATACATAAAAGAGACAGACCAAAAGCAAGCTCTACACTATCCATCACCTACTGGACACATAGATGAGGGACACAAAGAATATCAGAAAGCCTGATGTGCTCTTTACATCACCTACCACACACATATGGTAAGACACCCAGGACAGACAAGAAACGTTGCCTTTATATGCACACATGCACATACGAAAGACACACAGAGCAAAGCTGGGATTCAAATCTATCCATCGCGCAGCACGCACGTAAATAAAGAACACACAGACACAACAGGGAAACGTTCAAGAAGAAACAGATCGCCCAGTGCATGCTCGATGAAAACACGTGCGCATCAAACTGGAAAATGTACACCTCTCTCTCTCTCTCTCTCTCTCTCTCTCTCTCTCTCTCTCTCTCTCTCTCTCTCTCTCTCTGGGGCTCTGTGAATTGTTGTTAATTGTGGTGGACAAAGACAGAATTCCGTTTCCAGAGTCTGCAGACAAGTGTGTGATTAACAATGCCTTCTGCTGCCATAGATTTTCGAGTTGTTTGTGGCGCTTCTTTCTTGCCAGTCTACATCGGCTTCATGACAAAGCGGGCTACAGAAAAGGCCAGTCTACCTCTCGCCATTGTGACACTGCGACACGGAGGAGACGGTGATACCTTAGGACTGCTCTTGTCCTGTTTGTTCTGGAGCAGTTTGCTCCTTCGATGTGGAGACATCGTATCTAACCCGGCACCCAACCCTCCTCCCAGCAGAGACTCCGCGCGCTAGACTCTACTCCACGGTGGAGGATCTCTCCGGAGAGTCAGCCTGGAGAGATCCAACGACTCTCACACTTCTGGGCCTTCATCTGTCACCACAGAACCCACGATTATCTGAGGATTCTGTACTGACTAATTACGGCAAAATGATGTTGTCTATGTGTACTGCACTGGATTTGTGTATTTTAAACGGTGTGTGTCATGGCGACCGTCAAGGTTGCTACACGTACGTTTCAGACATGGATGCAGTGTAAATTATTACTTTGTTATGTTGTGTCGCTTGTTTGCATGATTGTGTGATTCATGTGAGTTACGAGTGTCTGAGAGATTCGATTCTGATCATATGCTTGTGGAACTTATTTTGAGTCACGGCAGGGAAAATGTCAATCCGGAAATAAGTCCTGAATAAGTTTTACTTTGGAAAGGTTTGTATGGAATGAAGACCGTGCTGATGTGTTTACGAGTAATATTTTCGCGCAACAGATTCAAGAAAAAAAAAAAAAGATACGCAGTTAATGTTATTGATGTCAATGTATATGAAGTGTTGAATGTTTTTGTCACAGTTCACCAGGTTAAAGGTAACCAATGACGAGGCGCGAAGGAAGAGGAAGACCCGCAAGTACCTGACCTCAAGCGCACAAATCACACACCGGGCAAGAGATAGACAAACCACAACATTTATTCACATTCTACAGATTAATGAGAGATGAAGAGACGGGCCCTAACTAACTAGACAGAACAGTGATGATACTAACTCCCCCACTCTAGCTCAATACAGCACCAAGGAGGACCTAATCACCCCCACCTACCCCACACTACTGAAACCCGCGGGGGAAAAGGGAATGTGGACAATGACAATCACATAAGAAAAAAAAAGTCTTAAAATCTGTTTAGAGAAAAAAAAAAGAAAGAAAGAAAAGAAACCTAATGGCCTGTCAAAAAAAAAAAAAAAAAAAAAAAAAAAAAAAAAAAACATTCCAAACGCAGTTCATTTCTCTGGCACCTTTCTGCCCGCTTCTGTCCTGTTCTGTCTTTCTGGAGGCTACCCTGAGTCCAGCACCCCCGCCCACAAAACCCCTCAACTCAGGCACGCCCCTCACTGCAGTCGCCTCATGATGTCAGAACAGGCGAGGAGGTGCCGACATCACAATCAGAACCCTCCCAGGTAGGTTCCAGGGCGGCAGGCTGTGTGACGTCTCGGCCAACAGAAGCAAGGCCAGGGCGTGGATGAACAGGTGGTGAGGCAGATGAAGACCCGGTGGGAAAGGCAGAAGGAGAAGGAAAAGGGAAGTGCAGCACATTATACAGTGGATTCAGGATGAGCACACCCTATATGGACCGGGTGTCGGGAACGAGGGCCAAGAAGGGAAAAAAAAAAAAAAAAAAAAAAAAAAAAAAAAAAAAAAAGGGAAGGAGGGGGAGGGGAGGACATGAAGAACAAGGAGGAGATGGAAGGTTAAAAATACATATATATAACAACAATAACAAACGCCATTTTTAAAACGTTTATCAAAGGAAAATAAAAAGTAATAAAATAATTATTATAATAGAATAAATACATGAAATAGAAAAAAAAAAAACTTTTAACGATATAGATAAAAAAAAAAATGATAACAAAAACAGTTATACCTAAGCGTCGCGGACTCCCGGCTGGGAGGTCGTGGGTTCGAATACCATCAGTGTCATGTGGTTTTTTCTGCCCCGACCGGATCCTACCCAGAGTTGAGTTTGCTGCCGACTCAGTTGGGAAGACTGGGACCACACAGTTGAGTTTCATCCACTTAATGGATGCGTTTCTGAGAGCGTTGCTCAAATTTCCTGACCAACACTGCAGGTGTCTGTATCTCTCGGGTGTGGTTGACGCTGGGATATATTATGAAAGGAAGCATAGAGTACAACCCTGTCATATGTAGTCTCAGACCGAAATGGAAATCCGTAGCATCATCTTAATCATCCTCATTCTATCGATCAGCAAAAAAAAAAAAG
>JADBJO010010323.1:10000-25000 GCA_016801955.1 Conus betulinus
TCTATTCCACATTTGAGAACTAGTATCCTTCCCCATTTCAACAATGCAGGCTTCTGATTCGACCGTGAGTGATTCGACCAAATTTCCTGACGAATCAACATGGATTCTCTTCATCGCTGATATCACTTTGATCTGGCTCATATCGCAAAAGACTCCAGCAACTCGGGCCTACAATACTTTTCGGGATCGAACTTTGTAACAGGTTTTCAGCCTTCCGAAGAATATTTACCGATGGCAGCAAATCTGAAAAGGAGGCTGTTTCTGTTGCGCTTTGTGCAGCATCTTCTCAGAGATGTTCTAGACACATTCCCACTGACATTTCCATCTGCACTGCTGAGCTGATAGCATTAACTTTGGCTCTTACAATGATTTCTAAATCAACACACAAAGAGGACCCTCTCATTTTGTCTAACTCCTATTTTGCTTTTGGTGGCCATTGCTGTCCGGAAACTCAAGTCCCTTAACTGAAATTGTTCCAGCAGTAAACTTCTTTCAAACCGGATTGCTCTTGCTTAGCTCCCCTCTCGTGTCGGTATCTGAGGCAGCTGCACTTTCAGTTCAATTTAGCAGACGACCTGTACATTTAAAAAGAATGTCGATGAAAACACAAGTGGTAGATCAACTTTCAAGAATGCCACAGTTAAAAAACAGATTCTCAATGCCTCACACTGACCTTAATCCCGAAGCTCCGGCTTATGTCAAGAACCTGTGGCAAAGGGGAATGTAACTTGCAAAGGGATAACAACTTTTCTTTTCAAACGCGTCCAAACCTATGCAACATGCTATTCAAAAGTGCTGGAAATAACATGATGTCAGACATGAACACTTTATAGCAAACTCTGAAAAATCTTAATTCAGAGTTATTCCATCTGATGTGGTTTTCCAGTTTATAAAAGCGATCAACATTTTTTGTTTGAACAAGGTTGTGGGGATGATAGATTTTAACGATATTTTGGCGTGTTTATAGAATTTTTTTTCTTCAATGAAGTGTATGTGTTTCTCAAGACCTATTTGGAGAGGCGATATCAACGAGATGACTGCCATGAAATGGGGTCTTACATGGTCAGCTCTGGTATGCAGTACATTATCACACACACACACACACACACACACACACACACACACACACACACACACACACACACACACACACACACACACACATGCACACACACACGCACGCGCACGCATGCACACTAGCACGCACGCCACGCGCACGTCAGCGAGCATGCACGCACGCGTATACGCACATACGTGTAAGTATACATATCCGTAATGCACAGAATCAGTATTTAAACACACTGTTGGTCTGTAAGAACGTGAATATTAGCTTCCAGCCATGTCAGCATTTTAGCTTCCTCGGATTTGCTTCTTCTTTCTGCCCATGTATTATACGTATACATAAAAGGATTGATAGCAGAGTTTAAAGGAAGAACAAATATTACCAGAGCGACATTGACTTCTCCGGGGATTGGTACATCAGTCAATGACAACATCCCGCACATTCCAATGGGGAACCAACACATGAAGTCTGTAACAGCAATATTGATCAGCCGCCGGGCAATAGTTAGATCCTGTGACACTTTCGTGGAGTTCGTTTCAATGAATTACGCTTTACTGACCAGAAGATAAGGAATTGACCTGAAGAGATTAGCAAGAATAAGGTGGAATTAAATACAATCAAGACACTGACAGAATACAGTTTTCCTTTGAATTCCTGTCTTGTAACAGGCAGTGGAATGCAGATACCTGACTGACTGTAGAACTCCCAGTGTCTTGTAATTGGCAGTAAAGGGAACACAGCTAATAGCCAACCAACCAACCAAGTCAAGACACAAGCTACAAGTGATGATGTTTTCTCAAATCGCAGAGTGGTAAATGGAAAGTGAAGAACAATAAAGCGATCCAGCGTGATGAGCCAGATCATCAGAGCAGACACCTCACTTGACAGGAGAGAGAGAAAAAGCCGGCTACATGACACGTCACACTGCTCTTCCATGTGTCGTCACAGTGGAGGTAATTACCTCTGAGCCTGTCATCAGGAGCTCCAATAATGGCAATGTACACTCCCATCAGGAAATCTGCTGCGGTTAGTGCGATGACAAAGACACTGAAGCCAGTTAGAGAGCTTCTTTTCATGACAGGCAAATGTGTACAGAGGGAGAGTAAGTTACCAGACAGAGATAGACAAGCAATCATCCATAAAAACGCACGGTACGTCCACGACAGGAGTAAATCTTCACACGAGGAAATCTCGTCTTTAGGGGCGCAACACGAACCGCTATCAAAGTCAGGAGGCAAAAAGTCATCACAACAGAGTTTTATAATTTCCCGTGTATATGACGACTAAATGCCGAAGATGTGCAAAAATATCAGCTGGAAAAGTTTCAACAGGACTGCCGTCCATGTACAGTTCAGTCAGGAGAGGTAAAGACTGAAAACTGCTGAGAAAAATGCTAACGGAAGTGAAAGTCAGGTTCAGTTTTCCGTATTTGAGGAAAGGATGAGAAGACTTGAGCGTCAAATGAGGTGAGTGGGGTATATGACAGGTCTATAGTTGTCAGTCTGTTTTGCTGGACAGCAGAAGACCTGATCCTAACCAGAGAAGTGAGAGGATTCTTAGATAGCGTCACTATTTCTAGATTTTCCAAAACCAAGAAAGATGCTAAGCTGACTTGCTTCAGCTGGTTATTGCTAAGGTCTAACACTTTTAGATTTAACAATGTCATGTTAGACACGTGATTTATTGAACAGTGTGCAAAGTTGACATGAATAAGATATCTGTTGGCAGATATCAGAGGGCGTCATGCCAGACCCTGTTGCATCCAGGTAACGGAGCTGAGGGAATTGTATTGGATGAAATGCCTTATCACATTTCAGTGCGTGGCCTTGACATTGACAATTTAAAGGACATGTCACATCGCACAGTAATTCATCATCATGCATTAGGCAGCCATCACATAAATGATCACTATGCAAACAAATTCTAGAAATTCTGCATCGAAAAAATCCTGGACATTTCAGTTCCTCGCATATCTCTTCATCCTGGTGGTCAATACAGTCGTACATTCCATTGCACAGTGTATAAACAGGCAGACAGTCATTGAAGTGTCCAGGACAACGATAATGGGTGTCAGGACAGGACTGGTTGGAAGCCATTGGAGTTGCAGTGACACAGACCCTTGGTGTCAAAATCGATCAGGGCAGGGGATGGGAAATATGGCTGAGGTCTGTACAATGTCCTCACATCACGACAGTTCTTTTTCATCAGATTCATCCCAACAGTTAAAGAGCAGGTCACATACGCTGTCAACAGATAAGCACTGACCATTGGAACACGTGAATTGGTTTACACAAGGTAAATGATAACAGAATGATTCATCGCTCTTATCCTGACACTCGATCACAAAGTTACAGACCAGATTGATTGATAACGTGAGGTGGTTATCACTGCATTTGAACGAGAGAATTGTATTGACATCGTGATTTAATGAGTCAGAGCTGGGTGATCCATAAGCAAAACTGCAATTTATTTCAGCTTGACAACCATTGTTATAGGCATCAGAGTCACAGAGAAAAAAATGTGTGTGTGTGATATCACCACCATGGCAAGTAACCATAAATTGTTGCTTTGCTGACGTGCCAGTGATGGAAATCATATTTGAATGATAAGAGTTCAGAGCATGTGCACTTTTAACGAACGTACACATCGCACCAACATTATACAAGTAAGAAGTACACGACCGCCATGCTTCGAAGAAAGCTTCTCTGTGTGACCATTTCAAAGTCAGACATATCTTTATTGGAGTATGCCCTTATATTTCGAAACGTGTCTAAAGTATGATAGATAACAGTTTTGTCTTCACTTAAAATAATATGCCCATACATAGATTGCAATGGCGTGTTCAAAATGAATAAACCAACCACATAGCGAACGTGATGTGTGGCTAGTGGTTTTAAAACTGGAAGCACCAGACTCCAGTCAGTCATGCAAGCGCAAATGTCAACTTAGCTCCCAGTGAAACGCAGTGCTTGCTAGCTATTTTTAGAGCGTCTTGTTTACAATTTATATTGAAAGATACGTTCATTGTATTTGCAAAAGTTAAACGGCCTGTGCATGATCCCCCCAAAGTGCTAAAGTTAAGGTTCTGAATCAGCGAATCTGTATTTTCGGAGCATTTTCAGGACACACACACACACACACACACACACACACACACACACACACACACACACACACCTTGGTCCAGTATATGTTAAAGTTGTAGATGAAGCCTGGAGTCGAGTAAAAACACCTGTTTGCAGATGAATTTCGTGGGGCTGCCAGGAAACCACCCAATTGACTCTATTGCTCTGTTAACATATCTCTATTACACACAGAGACAAAATCATATTTGAAAAGGATGCACACACACACACACACACACACACACACACACACACACACACACACACACTGAGATTTTCTTTACTTACTGTATATTGATTGGCAGGATGGTACTTTCACTCTTTCATCCCAGCAACCTGGTTATCCGGTTTGCAGAAATCCTATCTATCCTTTCTTCATGCAGCCCAGAAAACCGGGCAGCACAAATCCCTCATTTCCTTCCTGCAGCCCGGAAAATCGGTTCTCGCGGTAAGCGCTTTGAACTTCGCGCGAGTCGCGTCATCGGTACACGTCACGACCAGGTCGCTCGCGCGGCAGTGTTTATGAATGGAATGGATGCCAGACGGCCCCTATATAGAGTGGGAAATGGTCGCTGATCTGTTCTGGCCGGTTTGCTACGGCATATGTGGCAGTTCTTACTTTACACTTCTTTGTGTTTTCTCTATACATCCAGGAATAAAGGGAATACTCGTATTATAAGAATCTAGGAACAAAAGGAAGTAATGGTTCATAGAAAAGTAGGGATGAAGGAGTTAAGTATTTGGGAAAGTGACAGGCTTTGTGCAAGTGCATATCAGCTTGATGGGACAAATTAAGTGTTTGATAAGTTGTAAAATCAAACACTTGGTTCGTTTCTGATCAAGCTATGATGAGTAAGATCAGGGATAAGAAGCATCAGCCAAAGATTGACATTACTCAGATTTTGTTGAATATGAAGTCGGTAGTATGATCGACTGAGGTTGCTGTTTGAGTCAAATCAGTCCATGCGATCTAATTCACCACTTGATTTTTCTGATGATTAAAAATCTGCTGTCAAGATTGGCAAAATTTTGTTGAAAAGCATCTGCAAGTTGGTAAACTACAAAATAGGGTTGATTTACGAGCTGCCTTAGCCAACTGATTATCGTCACAGACTGCCAGATCGTCGGTTCGATTCCCATCAGAGCAATATATTTGTGGGACTGTTTTGCTCCGACCAGCTCTAATCACAGCTGGGTTTGCTATAGGTTCAGTTGGAAAGACTGGCGTCATACAGTCAAGCTTTATTCACTTAAGGGGTGCTTCTCTGAGCATATTCCTCTCAGGCCTGGTTGATGCTGGGATATATTATGAAAGTAAGCATTGAGTACAGCCCTGTCATGCAGTCTCAGGCCAGAATGGAAATCTGTGGCATCATCTTCATCATGCTTATCCTGATCGATCAGCACTGAGCACCACTGAAGTGACTCGGCAACAGTGCAGTGTCTCCTCCGATGGGTTGTCTCGTGACGACTTGACATGAACGGCTCCCATGGATTACTGGTGCTGTGCTGGGTGTGTGAGGCAGGGGTGTGGCTGTGGATTACTGGTGCCGTGGCTGGGTGCGTGAGGCAGGGGTGTGGCTGTGGATCACTGGTGCCGTGGCTGGGTGTGTGAGGCAGGGGTGTGGCTGTGGATTACTGGTGCTGTAGCTGGGTGGGACAGGCTGGGCTGTGGCTGTGGATTACTGGTGTTGTGGCTGGGTGGGTCAGGCAGGGGTGTGGCTGTGGATTACTGGTGCTGTGGCTGGGTGTGTGAGGCAGGGGTGTGGCTGTGGATTACTGGTGCTGTGGCTGGGTGGGTCAGGCAGGGGTGTGGCTGTGGGTTACTGGTGCTGTAGCTGGTTGGGTGAGGCAGGTGTGTGGCTGTGGGTTACTGGTGCTGTGGCTGGGTGGGTGAGGCCAGGCTGTGGCTGTGGGTTACTGGTGCTGTAGCTGGGTGGGACAGGCTGGTGGTGGCTGTGGGTTACTGGTGCCGTGGCTGGGTGGGTCAGGCCGGGCTGTGGCTGTGGACTAATGGGGTCCAAATGAGTGGCGTGAGTGCAATGCCATTGAGGTGGCACAGATGATGGGACAGCAAAAAGAAGAGGGTTCATTCTGTGAAGGTTGTTGCTGTTAAGACATAAAAGAAAGATCTGCCTTACCTAATTACACTTAGCGCCATAGAAAGAAAACTGCGATGTCACTTGTGGGGCTGTCTGAATTCACCAAGTGTTTAGATAGTTTTTTACTTTGAAAATTCACTATGTGATCTCAGTGTAATGTCACCAAGGGTATTCAGTCACACACGCACACACACACACACACACACACACACACACACACACACACACACACACACACACAGAGAGAGAGAGAGAGAGAGAGAGAGAGAGAGAGAGAGAGAGAGAGAGAGAGAGAGAGAGAGAACAGATCTTTAGCACTTGCCTTTTGTCTGGTCGTGTTGAGAATACGTGTTTACTGAAGGAAAGGAAAAGAGAGACAAACAATAACGCAACATAAGCACCGTGCTGGGTAGTCTCTCCAATTCCACATGGTAGGACGTAGATGACTTCAACAGAAAACGTCTTTGTCTGCGCTGAAATCTCTACATTGACCTAGTCAAAGGTATCTTGTGTCAGTTGTGAACATCCACGATAAAATTGAGTGGAATGGTCTGGATGACAGTTCTTTCGATTATGCTACTGGCGCTGTATCCAAGAATTTTTTTTTTAATTCATTACAGGCAGAAATATGCTATATGGTGGATCGCTTTTGTGCCTTAAGTGGAAACGATCAAAGAGCTGATTTTCACTAGGCCTACACATATTCACACCAAAAACATTGAACAGTGTCAACGAGGGAAATGTTGGCAGGTATAGAGACTTCATTTGAAGTCGTTTACTCCCAACTCTATGAAGTTGGGGCGCTAATTCTACATATTGCATTACTGTTGCCTTTAGGTCTTTTTGCTTCAATAACATACTTCATTCTTTACAAGAGATATTAAATAGACCAGACCCAGATGAGGAAGCCACCATCGAAGACATGGGTTTCAACTTAGAGATGAGACGTGGACGCATTACCCAACAGGAAATTGTGGAGGCTATCAGGCAGACAAAGGGCAACAGGGCACCAGGTGAAGACAGAATCACGGCAGACATGCTGAAGGCAGACCCCAAAACGAGCGCAAAGGCTTTAGTGAAACTATTCAACAAGGTATGGGAAGAGGAGAAAGTTCCAGACACATGGAAGAAAGGCATCATAGTGAAACTCCCCAAGAAGGGTGACCTGTCTGAATGCGGCAACTGGCGGGGAATTAACTTGCTCTCCATCCCAGGGAAGATCTTCTGCTATGTCCTTCTACAGCGCATGAGGCAAGCCATTGAGAGAACCCTACGAGAAGAACAGGCAGGGTTTGGAAGCGGGAGAAGTTGCACAAGACCAGATCTTTGTCTTACAAACAATTGTGGAACAGTCCATCGAATGGAATTCATCATTGTACATCAACTATATTGATTTCCAAAAGGCTTTCAATAGCATCCATCATCCTTCACTGTGGAAGATCTTGGAAGCCTACGGGTTTCCTCTTAAAGTCATCAACATCTTACAGGACATGTTACGCAACCAGTGCTGTGTGCGACATGATGGACAGCAGAACGAGTGGTTCCACGTCCGGACCGGGGTCAGGCAAGGCTGCGTGATCTCGCCGACAATTTTCCTTGTCGTCATTGACTGGGTGAAGAGGGAGGCCACCAGCGATAGGGCGAGAGGGCTTGTATGGGGACTGACAGCCAGGCTTGAAGACTGCGACTTCGTCGACGATATTGCACTGCTGTCGCACGCCCAGAAAGACATCCAGGAAAAAAACATCAAGAGTGGACCTAATAGCCAGCAGTGTGGGACTCAAGATTCACCCCAACAAGACCAAGATCATGAAGGTGAAGACAAAGAGCGTAGAGAAGACCAGTGTGCGAGGCTCAGCTCTAGAGGAGGTGGAACACTTCAAGTACCTCGGCAACTACATCTCGGCCGATAGCAACATCGAGAAGGAGATCTCAACCAGGATAGGGCTCGCAGCTCGGGCATTCAGCGGGTTGAAAAACATCTGGAAGTCAATTGTCCTGCAAACCAAAACCAAGTTGAAGATCTACAGGTCCAACGTACGCTCATTACCCCTATACGCCTCAAAGACATGGAGAACCAACAAGAAGATTGAGAGCAGGCTCAGAGGCTTCGAAGGAAGGTGTCTTCGCTGAATCCTGAAACTTCACTGGCAGCAGCGTGTCACCAACAGGGAAGTGTCAAGGCGCACCAGCATAAACAACATTGTGGCCGAGGTGAAGTAGCGGTGGTGGAGGTGGCTGGGACACATCCTTCGGATGGGTAAGACCAGACTCCCTCATACTGCGCTGAGATGGGCACCACCGGGAAGAGGAAGCGAGGCAGACCACTCGGCACCTGGAGGAGAAACAGTGGAGGAGGAGATGAGAGAGGCAGGCAAGACCTGGAATGGACTGAGCTGGTTTGCCCAGGACAGAGAGGGCTGGAGGGAGCTTGTTGGCGCTTTATGTCTCGGGTTGCGGGATGAAGAGGATTAAGTAAGTAATTCTTCACAAGCCTAGAAGGAAGACACGCTGTAGATCTAAACCTAGTTTCTTGAACACCTCTATGACTGGAATACTCAAAAAAACAAAATCATTGAACAGCGATCGTATGCTTACCTTTATTTAAACTTTTATAATGTTGTTAATGTCAGAATTCGGACAACCACAGTTTTATGTTTGTGTGTGTAGGTTTAAACAGGTAAAGCAAAAACGTTTCTCACATTTTTTTTGGTGACATATTGCATTTACGCAACACACTTTTACGAGACGAAGGCCGTACCATGGTAACACGACATGCTGTTTTCAATAAATTATTGGAAATCACTAGAGTTCATCTTTGAAAAGTTATTCTGGGATACTAATATGATCTCATAATGGACGAAAGGCATCCTCTCTCTCTCCATCTCTCTCTCTCTCTCTCTCTCTCTCTCTCTCTCTCTCTCTCTCTCTCTCTCTCACACACACACACACACACACACACACACACCACAGCAGCTCTCTCTCTCTCTCTCTCTCTCTCTCTCTCTCTCTCTCTCTTATTTGCCTCTTATAGGGATCGTGGTCAAAGTCTCACAGCCCCAGAAGCTAAAAGAACTGTAACGGTCTCTTTTAATCTTCCTTACCTTCCCATCTGCACAGTATCAATGTCTTCAATGTTAATCCCTCTTGTGGTGTGCTACGAGTCAGCGCCTAGTGCAGCTTCTATGTTTATAAGTTCAGTTTCCCCCATCTACATGCGGTTGTTTCATTGTCACTCTCCCTCCACACTCACAGCCTGCTTGACTTCTCCGCCCAAGGCACGGCATCAGCAGTCACAGGCAGGAATGTCAAGTGGTCGTAAGACAACCCACCGGTTGAGATACCACACTGTTACCGTGTCATTTCAGTGGGGTTCAGTGGGGCCTGCTCTGACCAAACATACGCAGAATTCCACTCGCGGAGCTCACTGCTGATGACAGTAGTTTCTTAGTTATGGAGCCAGCATGAAGGCCCCCCCTTACATCCATCCAACAACAGTCTCCATTTGATTTCATTATCACACATCTAGGGGGCGCCACCATGTCCGTGCATCGATTGACTTCATGAGCTTTCTAGTACCAGTGACCTCAACACGAACTCTACCAAAGCACAGACGTGGGACAGCTCCAAACTGAGGTCAATGACAGCAGGGCAAGGAAGCCCACAGAGCTCTTGATAAGTGGAAGAAACTCCACTGTGTGGTATCAGGGTTACCAGCTGATCCCAGAGCAAACTCCACTGTGTGGTATCAGTGTTACCAGCTGATCCCAGAGCAAACTCCAATGTGTGGTATCAGTGTTACCAGCTGATCCCAGAGCAAACTCCAATGTGTGGTATCAGTGTTACCAGCTGATCGCAGAGCAAACTCCAATGTGTGGTATCAGTAGTTACCAACTGATCACAGAGCAAACTCCACTGTGTGGTATTAGTGTTACCAGCTGATCCCAGAGCAAACTCCACTCTGAGAAGGAGCTGATCAGGTCAGAAAAATCCCACATTAAAAAATGGCTTCAATGGTAATCGAAACCACGACCCAACACCAGGAAATCCATGTCACTGACCATCAAACCATGGCTGGTGGTATTAATTCATATCTCTATTAACAGTTGGCTACAGTTTCTTTGCTACTCCATGGTAATGTTGTATTCCAGGTGTGTGTGTGTGTGTGTGTGTGTGTGTGTGTGTGTGTGAGGCTTCCTGGCAGCCCCACTAAATTCACCTGCAAACAGGTGTTTTTACTCGACTCCAGGCTTCATCTACAACTTTAACATATACTGGACCAAGGGGGGTGTGTGTGTGTGTGTGTGTGTGTGTGTGTGTCCTGAAAAAGTTCCGAAAATACAGATTCGCTGATTCAGAACCTTAACTTTAGCACTTTGGGGGGATCATGCACAGGCCGTTTAACTTTTGCAAATACAATTAACGTATCTTTCAATATAAATTGTAAACAAGACGCTCTAAAAATAGCTAGCAAGCACTGCGTTTCACTGGGAGCTAAGTTGACATTTGCAGCTTGCATGACTGACTGGAGTCTGGTGCTTCCAGTTTTAAAACCACTAGCCACACATCACGTTTGCTATGTGGTTGGTTTATTCATTTTGAACACGCCATTGCAATCTATGTATGGGCATATTATTTTAAGTGAAGACAAAACTGTTATCTATCATACTTTAGACACGTTTCGAAACATAAGGCATACTCCAATAAAGATATGTCTGACTTTGAAATGGTCACACAGAGAAGCTTTCTTCGAAGCATGGTGGTCGTGTACTTCTTACTTGTATAATGTTGGTGCGATGTGTACGTTCGTTAAAAGTGCACATGCTCTGAACTCTTATCATTCAAATAATATGATTTCCATCACTGGCACGTCAGCAAAGCAACAATTTATGGTTACTTGCCATGGTGGTGATATCACACACACATTTTTCCTCTGTGCCTCTGATGCCTATAAAGATGGTTGTCAAGCTGAAATAAATTGCAGTTTTGCTTATGGATCACCCAGCTCTGACTCATTAAATCACGATGTCAATACAATCTCTCTCGTTCAAATGCAGTGATAACCACCTCACGTTATCAATCAATCTGGTCTGTAACTTTGTGAACGAGTGCCAGGATAAGAGCGATGAATCATTCTGTTATCATTTACCTTGTGTAAACAAATTCACGTGTTCCAATGGTCAGTGCTTATCTTTTGACAGCGTATGTGACCTGCTGTTTTAACTGTTGGGATGAATCTGATGAAAAGAACTGTCGTGATGTGAGGACATTGTACAGACCTCAGCCATATTTCCCATCCCCTGCTCTAATCGATTTTGACACCAAGGGTCTGTTCACTGCAACTCCAATGACTTCCAACCAGTCCTGTCCTGACACCCATTATCGTTGTCCTGGACACTTCAATGACTGTCTGCCTGTTTATACACGGTGCAATGGAATGTACGACTGTATTGACCACCAGGATGAAGAGAGATGCGAGGAACTGAAATGTCCAGGATTTTTTCGATGCAGAAGTTCTAGAATTTGTTTGCATAGTGATCATTTATGTGATGGCTGGTCTCACTGCCTAATGCATGATGATGAATTACTGTGCGATGTGACATGTCCTTTAAATTGTCAATGTCAAGGCCACGCACTGAAATGTGATAAGGCATTTCATCCAATGCAATTCCCTCAGCTCCGTTACCTGGATGCAACAGGGTCTGGCATGACGCCCTCTGATATCTGCCACAACAGATACCTTATTCATGTCAACTTTGCACACTGTTCAATAAATCACGTGTCTAACATGACATTGTTAAATCTAAAAGTGTTAGACCTTAACAGTAACCAGCTGAAGCAAGTCAGCTTAGCATCTTTTCTTGGTTTGGAAAATCTGGAAACATTGACGCTATCTAGGAATCCTCTCACTTCTCTGGTTAGGATCAGGTCTTCTGCTGTCCAGCAAAACGGACTGACAACCATAGACCTGTCACATACCCCACTCACCTCGTTTGACGCTCAAGTCTTCTCATCCTTTCCTCAAATACGGAAACTGAACCTGACTTTCACTTCCGTTAGCATTTTTTCTCAGCAGTTTTCAGTCTTTACCTCTCCTGACTGAACTATACATGGACGGCAGTCCCGTTAAAACTTTTCCAGCTGATATTTTCACACATATTCGGCATTTAGTTGTCATATACACGGGAAATTATAAACTCTGTTGTGATGACTTTTTGTCTCCTGACTTTTATAGCGGTTCGTGCTGCGCCCCTAAAGACGAGATATCCTCGTGTGAAGATTTACTCCTGTCGTGGACGTACCGTGCGTTTTTATGGATGATTGCTTGTCTATCTCTGTCTGGCAACTTATTCTCCTTCTGTGCACGTTTGCCTGTAATGAAAAGAAGATCCTCAAATGGCTTCAGCGTCTTTGTCATCGCACTAACCGCAGCCGATTTCCTGATGGGAGTGTACATTGCCATTATTGGAGCTGCTGATGACAGGCTCAGAGGTAAATACCTCCACTGTGACGACACATGGAAGAACAGTGTGACGTGTCATGTAGCCGGCTTTTCTCTCTCCTGTCAAGTGAGGTGTCCGCTCTGATGATCTGGCTCATCACGCTGGATCGCTTCATTGTTCTTCACTTTCCATTCAGCACTCTGCGATTTGAGAAAACATCATCACTTGTAGCTTGTGTCTTGACTTGGTTGGTTGGTTGGCTATTAGCTGTGTTCCCTTTACTGCCAATGACAAGACACTGGGAGTTTTACGGTCAGTCAGGTATCTGCATTCCACTGCCTGTTACAAGACAGGAATTCAAAGGAAAATTGTATTCTGTTAGTGTCTTGATCATATTTAATTTCACCTTATTCTTGCTAATCTCTTCAGGTCAATTCCTTATCTTCTGGTCAGTAAAGCGTAATTCATTGAAAACGAACTCCACGAAAGTGTCACAGGATCTAACTATTGCCCGGCGGCTGATCAATATTGCTGTTACAGACTTCATGTGTTGGTTCCCCATTGGAATGTGCGGGATGTTGTCATTGACTGATGTACCAATCCCTGGAGAAGTCAATGTCGCCCTGGCAATATTGGTTCTTCCTTTAAACTCTGCTATCAATCCTTTTATGTATACGTATAATACATGGGCAGAAAGAAGAAGCAAATCCGAGGAAGCTAAAATGCTGACATGCTGGAAGCTAATATTCACGTTCTTACAGACCAACAGTGTGTTTAAATACTGATTCTGTGCATTACGGATATGTATACTTACACGTATGTGCGTATACGCGTGAGTGCATGCTCGCTGACGTGCGCGTGGCGTGCGTGCTAGTGTGCATGCGTGCGCGCGCGCGCGTGTGTGTTCATGTGTGTGTGTGTGTGTGTGTGTGTGTGTGTGTGTGTGTGTGTGTGCATGTGTGATAATGTACTGCATACCAGAGCTGACCATGTAGACCCCATTTCATGGCAGTCATCTCGTTGATATCGCCTCTCCAAATAGGTCTTGAGAAACACATACACTTCATTGAAGAAAAAAAATTCTATAAACGCGCCAAAATATCGTTAAAATCTATCATCCCCACAACCTTGTTCAAACAAAAAATGTTGATCGCTTTTATAAACTGGAAACCACATCAGATAGAATAACTCTGAATTAAGATTTTTCAGAGTTTGCTATAAAGTGTTCATGTCTGACATCATGTTATTTCCAGCACTTTTGAATAGCATGTTGCATAGGTTTGGACGCGTTTGAAAAGAAAAGTTTGTTATCCCTTTGCAAGTTACATTCCCCTTTGCCACAGGTTCTTGACATAAGCCGGAGCTTCGGGATTAAGGTCAGTGTGAGGCATTGAGAATCTGTTTTTTAACTGTGGCATTCTTGAAAGTTGATCTACCACTTGTTTTCATCGACATTCTTTTTAAATGTACAGGTCGTCTGCTAAATTGAACTGAAAGTGCAGCTGCCTCAGATACCGACACGAGAGGGGAGCTAAGCAAGAGCAATCCGGTTTGAAAGAAGTTTACTGCTGGAACAATTTCAGTAAAGGGACTTGAGTTTCCGGACAGCAATGGCCACCAAAAACAAAATAGGAGTTAGACAAAATGAGAGGGTCTTTGTTTAGAAACCATTGTAAGAGCCAAAGTTAATGCTATCAGCTCAGCAGTGCAGATGGAAATGTCAGTGGGAATGTGTCTAGAACATCTCTGAGAATGTGTTGCACAAAGCGCAAACAAAAAGAGCCTCCTTTTCAGATTTGGTGCCATCGGTAAATATTCTTCGGAAGGCTGAAAAACTATTACAAAGTTCGATCCCGAAAACTCTTGTAGGCCCGAGTTGCTGGAGTCTTTTGCGATATGAGCCAGATCAAAGCGATATCAGCGATGAGGAGAACCCATGTTGATTCGTCAGGAAATTTGGTCGAATCACTCACGGTCGAATCAGAAGCCTGCATTGTTGAACTGGGGGGGATACGAATTCCGAAATGTGGAATAGAATGGGGGGTGCTCATAAAATTTCTTGCAGATACTTTTGGTCAAAAACGTAGTCATAAACAGGATCTGGGGCTCAAAGTAGACATTGTTTTAATAGGCACGCATAACACGAACAGTGTACACAAGTATACAAAGTTACAAAACTCGTTACGTACCTTATCATCTTTAGCCCATCAAGTCATGACATTTGAAGACAGCAAGTTGAATCTTATTATCCCACAGGTTCCAAGATC
>JADBJO010010323.1:27500-57500 GCA_016801955.1 Conus betulinus
ACAAATTCTGTGCGTGTGGCTGTCTGAAAAAAAAAAAAAAAAAAAAAAAAAAAAAAAAAAAACGCGTTTCATGTTGGCCAGGGTGTGGTTGGGGCAGTTGAAATGTTGCGTGACTAGAGTCCCAATGTTATTCTTCATGTGAGATCTATGCAGACAGAAACGTTTTCACAGTGAATTTTTTTGTTTCACCAGTGCATTGAGAATTCTGACAGAGTTCATAGAACTGAGATAAATGATGCTATTGGCTTGACAGTCAATGTTTCTTTGCTCTGGTGGCTAATGAAATTGTGGATTCCTTGGCGTGCTCTCTACAAATAATACATTTGTTGGAACATTGAAAAAAAAAAAAAAACATTGAGGTCTTTAGGATTTTGTTTGATGGGGAGGGCTGAGGGCATAAGCAAGTCTTTGAGAGTATGGCTGTTTCTTTCTCCTAGGATTGGTGGTTGAGGTATGGCCTGTTTAAGTTTGTCACTGGTGAAAATTGTCTTTAAATTCTTTAAACCCTTGATGGAGAGGGGGAACTGCTAGGGTTATGAGTGACAATAACGGGTGTTCTAGGGTTGGACAGCTTAGGTTTGTATGTAAGAGCATCATGTCTGGGTGTCTGTTTTGCCTTTTCAAGAACAGTACATAGAGTTTGGGGTTTGTGGCCTCTTAGTCTGAGAAATGTGAACATCTGCTCGGAGTGGGTAAATGAAATCTTCTGGCTTGGAGCATATACGTCTGATTCTCAAAAACTGGCTGTAGGGTAAATTCCTTTTGCAGTGGTTGTGGTGGTGGCTAGACTTGTAGTGTAAATAAGCATGTGCATCAGTGGGTTTAGTGCACAGATCTGTTAGGATAGGGCTGTTATGTGACGTAGCCTCACATCAAGCATGTGACGCTCCATCACATGCAGTCTAGTGATATGAATCATTTCCCTCATGCCACAACTAAAAAGGAAGAATATTCATGTGGCTTGACTGTGTAGCGGGCGTCCCCAATAATTGTGAGGATTGTTCAGTCAGATAGACAAGGGTGGTCAATGGGTGAAAGTGACCACTGACAGTTAGTTTAATAAGGGCTGGTAAAGTGCTGGTCATGCCTTTTGAACACTGAGTATGCACTCACTAGGAGGAGGGAGAAAAAGAATTTGTTTGAGCCCAGCAGATGGCCTAGAGACTCGAACCTGTCAGGAAGTTGGTCAAGGGTCCTCACCGCTGACCAGTCATTACCAGGTGAGCCATAGATAGTTGGGAAAAGCTACAGGGGAAAATCTAAAGGAAAGAGAAAGAAAGAATTCATATGTTGAATTGGGAAGAAGGTTACTTACACGAACCATATTCGTGTTTCAGCCCTTCACCCTTTACCCTTCACCCCAACAGCTATCCCCCCTCTGACACGGGTGGTTAACAATCGCCATGGTGTGGGGAACGCACCGATAGTTCAGCCCCAACAATTGAAGACCCCGGGTAGAGGAGTTGGATCACACTGGTTCCCCAGTGACAGGAAGGTTCAAGGGAACAGAACGTTTTCTGATGTAGACAGGGCATCACGACAGAATGGGGCGAGTCTTGTCTCTGATGCAGGTATGGCATCATAATTACGCAGGAATATACTGTTATCCTGGTCTGGATCTTGGGCCAATGTTATGTGAAGGCCATGACTTTATAGTCTAGTAGGTTGTGAATATTTTTTCTTTGGCAAGAAGGAAGAAACTTGTAAGAATTTATTGATTTCAATTTGTAACCCGATTTATCTCCCAGTGTGAAGAGAAAGAGAGATACATGTGTAGAATCTGTTAATTAATTGTTCGATTCATTTAGTAAAGTGTTTTCTCCGAAGGAGAGGGAGAGAAGAAAACACATTTGGTAGTGCGCCTTTTGGTTGATTGGAGGGATTGGAGGGACTGCGTGTGCGTATGGAGTAAATGCTGTCATGAATGCGTGTGTGCAAAAGTGACAGTGTGATACAAGCCATTCTCTAAGTATAATAATACGTCAAGGAAAGGAAGTTGGTCAACAGAGGTATGTGAGTGAGTGAATGTAATGGTGGGATGAACTGTATTGATATACGCCAGGAGTATTTGTAGGTCAGTCTGAGTCCCTGTCCAGAGTAGCAGTGTGTCGTCTATAATCTTTTCCAGAAGTGCTGAACAGCAGGAATGGGGCTGTTAGAAAGAAGTTTTGTTTCAAACCTCCCCATAAACAGATTGGCCACAGAGGGAGCCATGAGAGTCCCCATGGCTGTTCCTGAAATTTGATGATATATATGGTTTTCAAAGATGAAGAAGTTCTTTCCCAAAACATTATCCATAATTTCTAGAAGTGTATCAGTGGGAGGTATGCTGGGATCAGCTTTTAGATTAAGATATCATTCAACTGCATTTTGTAGCTCATTCTGGGGTATCTTGAAATAAATTCCCACAACGTCTTTGTTACCAAAATCAGGTTGCGAAAGGGTCCATATTTTAAATTCTACTCTTGGACAGTGTTTAACAGGTGAGTGATGTCTTGGATGTAACTGTTAAGAGAAGCAATGATATCACGTAGCCAGTGGTCTACTAATGCTGAGAGGTTTTTCCGTATGATCCCCCACCCCTGAAACAAACATGACTTCTCCTTCCTCACAATAGGCTCGCAGGTCTAGTTTAATTTTCTAATTATAGAGCAAAATACATCATATGCAGACTTAAGAGCTATAGGAACGCGTTGTATGGTGCATGGCTCTCTTTACTGTGATTTTGTAATTTGATTTACTTGTACGGAAAGAGCACATGCGTTTTCAAGCCTCGCGTCCTTTCTTGCCCATGCACACGACAGTGGTTGAGAGAACTACAGGGTCTGGGTCCAACAACGATCCGTTTATTTACATCTTTTATGTGAAAAAAAAAAAAACAAAAAAAAAAAAAACACCAAGCCCCAACAATTCTTGATGGACCTATTTTATTGTATGGAAATGAACTCATTACAGAGCGTTGCTATACAACTCAAACGACAGAAATTAGATTCTTTTGCACAGGCAACACGTTGAAGGGGAAATAAATTAGCATGTCCACAAAGTCAACGAGTTTGGCAGAAAGTCTCTGTCACAAGCATTTGCATATGCGCAAGTGTCAAGAAAGGCCGGCCTCATTTTCCACTGGGAGTTTCAGGAACGTCGACTGTCAGTGCAAAAGACGTGGCAGGTGTGTCGTTGTCTTCCCCTGAAGGGGGACGTGGTAAGTGTGTCAGCGACAACGCTGAGGCGTCGGGATGGCATAAGCCCCTCGAAAGTCAATCTTCCTCATGGCCATTTTGTTAGGACAGCAGACCTTCTCAGTTCATCCTCTTCTCCGTCCTGCATGAAGAGGAGCGTGAACAGCCAGCGACAACAAAGTAAACATCCTGAAAGAAAGGTATCATCTACTTGCCCGTGATGAAATAACATTTTCCAGTGTAGATTATGTCTTCTCTGAATCTTTAGATCCATGCTAACCATCACTGGGCCATCACAGAAAGAAACGTAATCAACTTCTCACTAAACGTTTCGACTTGTTTTATGTTGTGTCTCTTGACCTGTGAACATTATCATTAATTTGACAATGCAATACAAGTATTCATGTATGCTCAACACATTTCCTGGGAGCGAGAGAAAAAAAAACAAAAAAAAAAAAAAAAAAAAAAAAAAAAAACAGATCATCACTCTTTGCCCTAAATGCTAACTTCTAACCAGCCAGAATAGATTTTTGAATTATGTTCTCTGAAACCTATCGTTACACAACATAACCACACGCTGCAAGCTTTCGCTGTATTGTCTAAATTGTACTGACATACAACCGTGAGAGACTAACAAATTCTGGTCGTTTGTTTCCAGTTTATACATAAATCACATGGTAGCAGAAATGACATTTTTGTTTTAAACAACGTAACTCGCTGTATTAGAGCGTCGACTGAAACGAGGAAGGTATAGGCCTGATATTCGTGGGATCGATTTTCCATTTAGCTAGAGACGTAGAATGTTACTTCACTGCAAACGAAAGTTTTGCGGTGACTCACACTATGGGAGCTTTCGTCTTCCACCCCCAGCATTGCTTATGGGCACAGGACATCAAAGACAGTTTGTAAGTCAACAAAATCATTTTTAAAACTAACATGTATTTGAATGGCACAAAGCTAGCGATTCACAATTTCCAAAGTGCGGTCCACGGACGGCAAAGTTCCAGATTATAGGGGAGGAGGAAATGTGTAGCGGGTCGGGGGGGGTTGGTGGTGGGGGTAGGGGTCATCTCCCAATGTGTCTATGCACCGTTAGGCTACTTCAGGAAAGCCATTCTTTTTTATTTCTTTTTTTCTTTTTTTTTTTTTTTTTTTTTTTTATTTTGTTTATCCACTGATGGGATGGGGGCTTCTTAACACCTTCTCACTCATGTATCCATTCCAAGGCTCCTGTTTGCGACTATCGCTCGTATATTGGATCTCTATTGTTCCACCTTTGACCTCCCTGTCACCCCCCCCCCCCCCCCCCCCCCCCCCCCCCCCCCCCCCCCCCCCCCCCTCACCCCCCCCCCTCCCCCCTCCCTGTTTTCACTACAACGGATTTTCGATATACTAACTGACATACTCCGTACCGAACAATGTGTCATGTCTGTACTAAAGAGCCCCTACGCAAAGTACTCTTGTGAATAACAAGACTCAGTGCGAATTCCCAAAGCAACGAAATTTAACCTCCTGCAAGATTTTTTCCTNGGGAGGTATGCTGGGATCAGCTTTTTAGATTAAGATATCATTCAACTGCATTTTGTAGCTCATTCTGGGGTATCTTGAAATAAATTCCCACAACGTCTTTTGTTACCAAAATCAGGTTGCGAAAGGGTCCATATTTTAAATTCTACTCTTGGACAGTGTTTAACAGGTGAGTGATGTCTTGGATGTAACTGTTAAGAGAAGCAATGATATCACGTAGCCAGTGGTCTACTAATGCTGAGAGGTTTTCCGTATGATCCCCCACCCCTGAAACAAACATGACTTCTCCTTCCTCCACAATAGGCTCGCAGGTCTAGTTTAATTTTCTAATTATAGAGCAAAATACATCATATGCAGACTTAAGAGCTATAGGAACGCGTTGTATGGTGCATGGCTCTCTTTACTGTGATTTTGTAATTTGATTTACTTGTACGGAAAGAGCACATGCGTTTTCAAGCCTCGCGTCCTTTCTTGCCCATGCACACGACAGTGGTTGAGAGAACTACAGGGTCTGGTCCAACAACGATCCGTTTATTTACATCGTTTATGTGAAAAAAAAAAAAAAAAAAACAAAAAAAAACACCAAGCCCCAACAATTCTTGATGGACCTATTTTATTGTATGGAAATGAACTCATTACAGAGCGTTGCTATACAACTCAAACGACAGAAAATTAGATTCTTTTGCACAGGCAACACGTTGAAGGGGAAAAAAATTAGCATGTCCACAAAGTCAACGAGTTTGGCAGAAAGTCTCTGTCACAAGCATTGCATATGCGCAAGTGTCAAGAAAGGCCGGCCTCATTTTCCACTGGGAGTTTCAGGAACGTCGACTGTCAGTGCAAAAGACGTGGCAGGTGTGTCGTTGTCTTCCCCTGAAGGGGGACGTGGTAAGTGTGTCAGCGACAACGCTGAGGCGTCGGGATGGCATAAGCCCCTCGAAAGTCAATCTTCCTCATGGCCATTTTGTTAGGACAGCAGACCTTCTCAGTTCAATCCTCTTCTCCGTCCTGCATGAAGAGGAGCGTGAACAGCAGCGACAACAAAGTAAACATCCTGAAAGAAAAGTATCATCTACTTGCCCGTGATGAAATAACATTTTCCAGTGTAGATTATGTCTTCTCTGAATCTTTAGATCCATGCTAACCATCACTGGGCCATCACAGAAAGAAACGTAATCAACTTCTCACTAAACGTTTCGACTTGTTTTATGTTGTGTCTCTTGACCTGTGAACATTATCATTAATTTGACAATGCAATACAAGTATTCATGTATGCTCAACATTTCCTGGGAGCGAGAAAAAAAAAAAAAAAAAAAAAAAAAAAAAAAAAAAAAAACAGATCATCACTCTTTGCCCTAAATGCTAACTTCTAACCAGCCAGAATAGATTTTGAATTATGTTCTCTGAAACCTATCGTTACACAACATAACCACACGCTGCAAGCTTTCGCTGTATTGTCTAAATTGTACTGACATACAACCGTGAGAGACTAACAAATTCTGGTCGTTTGTTTCAGGTTTATACATAAATCACATGGTAGCAGAAATGACATTTTTTGTTTTAAACAACGTAACTCGCTGTATTAGAGCGTCGACTGAAACGAGGAAGGTATAGGCCTGATATTCGTGGGATCGATTTTCCATTTAGCTAGAGACGTAGAATGTTACTTCACTGCAAACGAAAGTTTTGAACAATACTCGTTGCAAGGAGCTGATAGGTCGCGTCCTGTGACAACAGCGTTCATAGTGGGGAAAAACAGGGAAATGAAGGTAACAGAGGTGAAGAAACTGCCTTTTACCATTTCCTATACTTACATACCTTTACCTCTTTCTTCCCATTCTCTTCTCTATATGTGCTTAAAAAAACTATTTTCTCTATCTTTCTTTCACATTGATTTCTACTTAAGACAGCAAAATAATGATCATAGAAAAAAAGTATTGAAAATATGCTTAGGTAGGGAAAGTAAGTAGGGAAATTAACGCGTATGGAAGAGGAAGGAAAAGGTACGATTAGCGCAGCCTGAACGATTGCGTGACTCACACTATGGAGTTTTCGTTTTCCACCCCAGATTGCTTATGGCACATGACATCAAAAGACAGTTTGCAAGTCAAAATCATTTTTAACAACATGTATTGAATGGCACAAAGCGTGAGATTCACAATTTCCAAAAGGGCCACGACGCAAAGTTCCAGATTATAGGGGGAGGAGGAAATGGGTAGGGGGGTGGGGGGTGGAGGGAGGGGTCATTCCCAATGGCATGCACCATTATGTACTTCAGAAAATTTTTTTTTTTTTTTTTTTTTTTTAACCATGATGGGACTGTTTGAACACTTGATGTATCATGCTCAAGGCTACTGTTTGCGACTATCGTGTATATTGATTCTATATCACCTGACGTACTGTAAAATTTCACTACACGGATTTCGATTATACTGACATACGGTACGAACAAGTGATGGTAATAAAAGAGCAATAACACAAAGTATTGTTTAAAAAACAAGATGCAGTGTATCCAAAGCAAGAAATTAAATCTGCAATATTCCTTGACTTTACATGCTGTGTGTGTGTGTGGGGGGGGGGGGGGGGGGGGGGGGGGGGGGGGGAGGGGCCCTTAACTGTCATAACTAATCACGTGTCCCATTTCTGTCACTAAAACGTCTGTTTATCACGAGGGAAATTAGAATCAGGTACCCTAACGATCTTCCTCCTTGAGTGAGCACGCCACCAAAAGTATTAATGTGCACATTCTATAGTCATCAATCATTCACCCCACCACCCATCACTACACTAACACACAACAAAAAATGTTTGCTTGGTACGTCATAATGCCGCATCCTTCTCACTGCAGTCACTTTTTGATCAATGACACATTCTATTCAGTGACGTCAGTTGACTCAAGTGACGTCACCTTGGTGACATTGAAGTCGTGCCATGACGTTGACAGTGGGTGATGACTTAAGTAGGGTGGTTGTGAGGTGTGTGGATGTGTGGTGTGTGTTGGTGGGGGGGGGGGGGGGGGGGGGAGGGGGTAAATTGGTTAATGGGCGCGAGGCTTCAGGGCGATGGTGGTCGGGGTGTTCACACGGCATTGATCTGGTCGTCGTTACTGAAGCGGTTGTTGTCGCGTCTAATACTCTGCTGGGAGGCCTTGATGGAGCCCTGCAGCTGTGTCCTCTCCGTCTGTATCCTCGTCAGAGTGTCCTGCACACGCCATCATCATCATCATCATCATCACCATCATCATCATCATCATCAAATTTTTGTTTCTTTGTGTAATGTTTCATATAACTGAGGCAAACGTGCATGCGTTTTATTTTGAAGGCGCTCACATTTTTTTTTCTGAGTGATCGTGGCTATGTAGGTTATTTTTTTTTCTTTTGTACCACAGTGCGAGGAGGAAATAGAATAAGACGGACTGGCCGTGTTCTCTTTTAAAATGAATGTTTGTTGCGTGTGACGTAAAGATCACAAGTTTATCATGGCTGCTTTATGATGCAAAGCATTTGAACGTCGTCACTATTAGCAAGTTCCTACGTCCCGTAGATCTGTGGTTGACTCGAACCAATAGCCGAGTACAGTACAAATCTTACTGGGTTTTTGTCCAATTGTTGCCTAGCTCTATGATAGAGGAGAGTAACTGTCTTTGGGCCAGAGTCGTTGTGGAGCAATGAGTCGCTCTTGATACCAACCTGTTGAGGTTAGAATTAGGCCTTTTAAAACACTAATAGCTGCTTTGGTACTCTGGTGTTTAGAGGTCGGTGGTCAATGCAATGTGTTGTATTCATTTGTTTTGTTTGTGCAGCATATATTGTGGATTGAGGTAGGCGATGCCAGAGCTGAACCGATCTGTCTGTTTGACCTTGTTAACTAAATTCTTTTGTTGCAGGAGAATGGAGTATGCATGACGACCATACTAGTTATGTAGTCCCATTGTAAATGCGTGTATGTTGATGATGAGCGTGTTTAATTGTGATGTATCGAGCAGGTAGTATTAGTTAGTCTTTATTTTATGTTGCAGGTTTTCTTTTCTTTTCTTTCTCTTCCTTTAGATTTTCTACTACTTTACTCGTGTTTACGCCTGTTCATCACTGTCTGCACCTTGTTACGCCATCATGGTTAACCTTAGTCATCAATCAGTCGTCGCGCCTCACTCTTCTGCCATCGTTCGTCATTGTCAACGTATCATATTCAGCAAGTCTAATCGTATTAACATTTCAACGTGTGGAGGTGAACTATATTATTTATTTTCATTATATTCAACGTCAGGGACTTGTGGACGTGAAGAGATGTACTGCAGGCTATTCTATGCGATGTGTATAAGTTGAACGTTCAGTACACAAGGACAGCAAGAAGTCACGTCGTGTGCTGAAAGACACTCTATCCTGTGGTTTTTGCCACCGTGTGTGTAGCAAGATAATATTTGGGGACTGTTACATACGTAAGGACATTTCATCCGTGGATCTTTCGCCGGTGTGCAGCAAGATAGCCTTAACTAACTGTTACGTACGTAAGGACACCTACTCCCGTGAACCTGACGCCGCTCGTGCTAGAAGTCGTCATCTAGGAACTGTTCCGTGCGTAAGGTCACATCGTCGTTGCAGTTCGACTATCAACTGTTCACCAGGAGACGCCAAGGAACGTGCAGGACGTTGTGATCTTACAGACTGAAGAAAGGATTCTTGTTGCTAATACAGGCAGACACACGGATGTATACATGCATCAGAGTTTTGTCTTATAAATCTTGAAAGTGGTCTGTGAATGTGTGAGTGATTGAGTGATTGAACGGATTGTTGATTATTGTTCTTTGCTATTGTAGTTTATATCCACTTCATCGGTCATCATTCATATCATTCACTCCAAATATCAACTCTAGAATGTTATTTCATTTTTTCTATTCTTTATTTCAATAAACATAGGGTTTTTTTTTATTTATTATTTTATTTTTTAATAAATTTGCTCGTTTGACTCTGCATGTCCGTAAGTGTGAAAACAGAACCGAGTGGGAGCACACCATCATACGTATCACATATAACTCACCCCTCCTTTCCCCCTTCCCCCTTTCCTCAGATGGTGACACTGTCACTTGATGGTATTGCCACTGTTCCATTTTGCTTATGTCCTTTTGATTGTCAGAGCAGGCCAAATCATCTAAGCTTATGGAGATAATCGTCTATTACTATCATCCTATGTCAAAGACTTGATAGATAGGAAATATGATTCCTATCTACACATTTTCACTTATGGTTCTCTTTTAGACGCAACACACACACACCACACACACACACACAACACACACGCGCACGCACGCACGCACGCACGCACCACAGTTTCACGTATGGTCTCCTTCACACGCCGCCGCACACCCGCACACACCCCCCCCCCCCCCCCCCACACACACACACACATCACACACAATGAGTCCCCCCCATATCACACAATAGATAGAGGATAGACGTTAGTGGAATGAAGGACACATGCTGCACACCAGGAGGCAAAGAGAGAGAGAGAGAGAGAGAGAGAGAGAGAGAGAGAGAGAGAGAGAGCAAGCCTCACGATTCAAAATACTGTATTATAATTCATATTAGGCCTCAGCTCACCATGATGGGGAAAGGGAACATGTAACTGAGTGAAGACAAAACAGAATAAAAAGGTAACGATGATATAAAATGTATTCATGTACATGTCATTATGTCACGGCACCTCTCATTTTAAATCATCTACACAAAAAAAAAGAAAGAAAAGAAAAGACAAAGAGAGATTATGTACGTCTTCAGGTATGGTAGATGCCATGAACAAATTCAGTTTAAACAGTAAAGGATGTTCATAATATTTAAGCTTTAATAACGATTTACTTGTACGTCTAAGAGCTAGGAAACTGAAACAAAATGCGCCTCGTTTTCTCAGCTTTCAGCTCATAGGGGCCAAATGAAACCGTTAGACGTAAACATTCTGTAGCGACAACGATGTAATGCAAACTCAGAAATCCCGAGTCTAAATCTAGTCGTAATATGTTTTAGATGCGTATCAACATTTAAATTTAAAGATGCTTTTAAACTGTGGTCACTGCAAAACGTTCTGTTGAATCTGTCTGTCACATGTCTGGATCATCTTAAGCCAGTAGCGAAAAACACTTAACAGAACTTTTATCTATTTGATATCGAGTTGTTTCACTGTAAATAGAATCATTTGAGTCTGCCTATGTAGTCCTAAAAATTTAATCAAATCAAATAAATAGACCTGTTTCAAAACAAAATAAAAAATAAATAAATAAAATAAAATAACAGCAACAATGTCTAGACCCCATAATTCAGGGCTATACTGTTCATGGCTGTGTTTGAGGATAAAATAGCTCATGAATAAATCAAAGGGCTTGTTTATTGACGATGTATATCCTGTTTGAAATATGAATTAAAACACTTTAATACTATGTGCACTGTCTTTGCATGCAGCAGTAAAGCTCCAGAGTTTAGAGAAAAATATCCCTAAGATTTTTAACTGCATGCATTACATTACCATTATATAATGATTTCTTTTTCTCACACTGAAATAGCCATCATTTCCGAAATACTATGATATTGTTTGCGATCATGCGAACTTTATGTTAAAGAGATGTAACGACATATAGAGGCGATTCGATTGTGTCTGCAGACCATTAACTGTTTCTGCCATCAAAACGACCTCATCATTCAATGGTAGCATACACAACTCAAATGCATCAGATGGAAATCTAGCATCATGCCCTCCATTGCTTAATAACTTTTTACCACTTTGTTTGTTAATGAGAAGAGAGAATGGAACAGGGCTGCATGCGTCTCCTTGTTTTAGCCCTGATGTGCAGGAAATGTAATTAGTAAACACAAAACACATGAAAACTCTAGCATTGCGTCAATGCACATACTATTAAGTATTTGAACAATCTACCTGCAATACCATTTTTTCAAGACAATTAGCCAGTGAAGGTTGGAATTATCGTGTCAAAAGCTTTTTCTCGAAATTAATAAATGCAACTTGAAATTTATGACCAAAAAAGTTGCATGAGAGGTAGAAGGAATGCATGGTTGACTGTTGAGCATCCTTTCTTAAGCCCAGCTTGACAATCACTTGATATATTGTGTTTCGCCACCCCATTCTTGCTGTCTAACATTTATCACTATACCAAACAATGTGATTTTAGTGCTAACATCACACAAGGAAATTCTTCTACATTTTTTATCGATTATTGGCCCTTCTCAAAAATAGGTTGAATATGTACTTACAACCAGTACTCAGGGAATACACCATTGTTTAATAGCTTAATAAATAATATCAGATAAAAAGTAACCTTGATGTTTTGAATCTTATGGAGCTCGACGATAAGCCATTGGGATCAGCTGCCTTTACAGTTTTTTTTTTTTTTTTTTTTTTTTTTTTTTTTCCCTATAAGTAACCAATTTTATTTTTAACTAGACGATTCACGTAACAATCTACTTCAGCTGAGTCCTCATTTACTGTCTTGTAAACTTCTATCTCCAGCAAAGCTTTAACATTTTGAAACCAAGTGTCAATAGATATGCTATTTCTTGTCTGCTAACCCTTTGAAAGATGTCAATAATAATAATAATATAATATAATAATATAATAATAATAATAATAATGTATAATACTTATATAGCGCATTTCTTGTTATACAACCAATGCGCTTTTGCACTTATTCATACAATATTCATGCACACAGCAAAAAAAAAAATACACAATGGCAAACGCACCTACATGCATAAACTGCCTCACTGGACTAGTTGTGGAGGAATTTAGGAGAGACCTAGTCATCTACAGAAGAGAATACGCTTTTTTGAAGAGATAAGTTTTGAGCTCAGATTTAAAAGAAGAAAGAGTAGGCTGATTACGAAGGTCTTCAGGGAGGGAGTTCCAAATAGAAGGTGCTCTAAAACTGAAGGCTCTTTCGCCAACAGATTTCAGAGAACGCTTAGGGATTTTCAAAAGTTTTTTGTGAAGAAGAGCGAAGGGTACGAGAGCTTTGGTAAGTGCAGAGAGAAGAGAGAGAGATAGTGAGGAAGAGATTCATTGAAGTGGCGGAAAGCAAGAACTGCCAGTTTAAATTGCCACCGATACTGTATGGGAAGCCAGTGCAGTTCCATCAGCATGGGAGTGATGTGCTCATACCTCCTCCCTTCAAAACAAGTCGTGCAGCGCTATTTTGGACTCTCTGCAGCCGAGCAATCTGTTCTGCGGGAAGCCCAGCATAAACAGAGTTGCAGTAGTCCAGTCTTGACATCACCGTGGGCACAGACTAGCCTGACAGCTACTTCCCTGGATATAAAGCGTCGGATGAAGCAATACGTCTCAGCTCTAAAAAAGATGAGCGACAGACTACAGATATTTGATTCTGCATAGTCAGACACTGATCAATGGTAACACCAAGGTATTTAACAGAGTGATTGAAAGGCAATTCAGTGCCATCAATCATGGTCCGAGATAACATCCGACAAGGGCTGTGAGTACAATGTAAACAACACTGGGCCCAATACTGACCCCTGAACACGTCCCAAGGTTCGTGTTCGTTTTTTCACTGTCGTTACAAGTTTATCTAACAAAGCTTTGTTGATACTTTTCCTCTTCCTCTTTAGTAAAGTTTGATATTTACGTCTTGCAATTCGAGTGTTGACTGCCAGAACCCGGTATCTCATATACATATATAGAAGAGATATACTGGGTTCAGGCAGTCAACCCTCAAATTACTATTTTTTCTTTTCAAATCTTACTGATGACAAAATGTCTGCAACAATCGTGTAGTGATTATTCCAGTAAATTTACATTCTAAATCAAACCACTTACAAGAACTTGCATTACTGTTAAATGTGTTTCAATGAACTCCACACTTTGCCTTATACAATCATAAAAAATTTTTAAGAGTACCATACAGGGGGACATCAATTTAATCAATTGCAGGATAATTTTTGGAGTCACAATTACCACTTTCCGCGGTCACTGAGGAGAAACAATCAGGTTTCGAAATACCGGTATCTGACCAGGAGTTATATGTTAGTGAGCTTTCCTCCCCATTGGAGATTGTCTCCTGCTTCGGAGACTATAAGCTTGCTGAAGGTCATTTTGAGAAGCATTTATTATTCCCCATTCACCCACTCAAGCACATACTGTCAGTTAGGCAGAATCATCTACCACTGCAGATATGAAGGCTTATCACCGCCCTATTTCTACAATCTGAGACATAAGACAAGCTTTGTTTATAATTCAATATTTCTTGCAGTCATTGCAACACCAAGCTGCTCTGTAAGTTGGTGGAATGGTGCTCGGTACTTATACTTGGAATTTATTGTTTTATTGTAATTTAGTCCCTTGCGGATTCATTCCAAGAACTGGCCCTCAACACTTGTGTCTTAAGAGGTTATCTTTTTTATATTTTTCTACTTTTCACAAGAAAATGTAGCTTGTTTTGCTCTTTCATGATTTTCTTTTGCTTCTTAGTGGCACCTTTGGTTTTTTTTTTGAAAACTCAACAAACATACCACGGTATTGCACACCAGCCTTTTTCTGGTATAGCATTCTTCTTAAAACCAGAAAGGCAGAGGAGTCAAATTTACCACTTTCCGCGGTCACTGAGGAGAAACACAATCAGGTTTCGAAATACCGGTATCTGACCAGGAGTTTATATGTTAGTGAGCTTCCTCCCCATTGGAGTTTGTCTCCCTGCTTCGGAGACTATAAGCTTGCTGAAGGTTCATTTTGAGAAGCATTTATTTATTCCCCATTCACCCACTCAAGCACATACTGTTAGGCATAATCATCTACCACTGCAGATATGAAGGCTTATCACCCCCCTATTTCTACAATCTAAGACATAAGAGCAAGCTTTGTTTATAATCTCTCTCTCTCTCTCTCCTCTCTCTCTCTCTCCTCTCTCTCTCTCTCTATATATATATATATATATATATATATATATATATATTATTGGTTAAAATAGTATGGTAAAAGGAAGTTTTAAAATCATCCATACTATTTTACCATACTATTTTAACAGATGTTGCTCCCCAAGGGGTTGAGCACTTTAAAAATTTTATTAGGCGTTTTAGTACTATTCTTGATATATATATATATATATATATATATATATATATATAGCAGCCCATATACATTCCATAGCAAATAAGAGAAACGTTTCAGTTTTACAGAGTGTGTGTGGCACGTGCCTACTCACGCTGTCAGTCGATGGCATCAACATTCTGATCAACATTGCAGGGTTCAAGCACGTCACACTGACATCATTGACAAGTGAGAGCACAAATGGTGTTGGGTTACTTTTGTTCCCCACTCTTGCTGTTACCAGAGGGAACGTACATCCAGGAAGTGGGCAGCCAAACGTCCTATCTGGCTTCATGCAAACTGCCCCCCCCTCTCTAAAAGAAGTACTACTTCTAACCATCTATGAGTAGGTAGTCTAAGACCATGGTGACCCTCTTGCCATTGTATCTAGCTTTTTTTTCATATGGGGTGACAGTTTGTATCTTATCTCCCTCACTCAGAAGGAGAAAATCTTCTCCAATAAAGATGTTGGTGCCCCTGCTGTTTTCTAATTGTTTTAAGAATTTGCGCGCTTTTTTTCTTTTTTTTTTCTTCTTTCTTTTTTTTTTTAATGTGCATCTTACAATGATCAGGGAATCTGGTCTGGTCATTCCATTGACTGACACTGTCAAATTCGATGCCAGTGCTTCCGCCCAGCTTATCAACAAAGACATTACTTAAGTTGTCCTCAGATTGTTCACTAGACTTATTTTAGTCCCTATTTCTTCCATGCAAAATAAAATTAGTTCGTTTAATCAGCTTTCAAGGTCACCAGTCTTTCTTTCCAACTGCTCAACTCGAGGGAGTAGAACCAAGTTTTTCTGTCACAAACGTTGACTTTGTTTCTTCAGATTATTCATTATTATTATTATTATTATTATTATTATTATTATTATTATTATTATTATTATCATTATTATTATTATTATTATTACACAGCTTTCTTCAACACAGCCCTCTTCATCACAAGCAAAATGTAGACTGGTAAAACAAAGAGTTGGCATGTTGCTCCACAAGCGAGCAGAGTGGATGGCATGGCTCAGAATGAAGCAACTGGTTGAGAGTGGCGACGTAGAGTGGCTTCTTTCTTCGTCCAGTAGGAAGAATTGGTGGGACGCATAACATGCCACTTGAACTTTTCAGTAACAGGTCATGGCGCCCAAGAGAGAGAGAGAGAGAGAGAGAGAGTTGACACTTGGACACTTTGATGTTTTATTGCCATCATTATCAACAGGGCCTATAACAAGGGGGATAACAGGTAACGCATCCCACTTCCTTATGTTCATTACAAGCAATATTGCACAATTATCCCAATGATCAATCACTTCAAAACAAGCAAAACATAGAGAGAAAAAAGTAAAAGCGAATCTTCGGATATTATCTCATATACGAGTACCCTTTTAAAATTAAACAGCAGCAGCAACAACAATAACAACAACAAGAACAACAACAACGACCACAAAAACCACAACGGCGATGACAACACACAACCATATCAACAACAAACACAACAACAACAACAACAACATCAACAATTACGACAACAGCAACAACAACAGCAGCAACAACAACAACCACACACACACACACACACACACACACACACACACACACACACACACACACATGCACGAACGCACGCACGCACACACACACGCACGTACGCACTTATACAAACGAGGAAACTGTAATATTACAGATTGCTTCGACCATCAACCCATCTAAGTGATGACCATATTATTGAACACCTCCACATGCTTTTAGGGGTATTTTTTGAGCATCGATAATTTTTTTTAATGCAATATTATAAATGCTTTCACCTGATTTTCATTGCTTCTGTATTGGATTCAGCAACTGACTTGAGTATACAGTCGTCATCAGACGATTACAAAGAAGCAACATCGTGCCTTTCACAAACATCCAAAGTGATAAAAAAAACACATTTTGCACGCACACCACTGTATGCAGTGCATTCAAACAAGAAGTGCTCGTCATCTTCAATAGTGTATCCACATAAAGGGCATGGTGATTCTGTGGATGTTCGACACTCGAACCATCTTTTGCTTGCATTGAGAGAGAGAGAGAGAGAGAGAGAGAGAGAGAGAGAGAGAGAGAGAGAGGTTACACATATACATAATAGTTTGCTCTCAATCATCTACTAATGTGTGTATGTGAGTGCTACTTGCTGAACAGCGTAGAGAAAATCTTCCTCTTTGGTTCTCTGTGTCTTTTATCTAAGTATACAAAGTACAATAAGACTCAAGATTCAAAATACTTCACTTATATTAGGCCTCAGCCCACCATAATGGGGAATATAAACATGTAACTGAGTGAAGACATAACAAAATCAAAATAAAAGCGAACGATGATCATGAAATGTATTCATGTACATTCCATTAAGGCACAGCACATCTCATTTTGAATCCTCTATATGAAAAGAAGAAAAAAAAAAAAGGAATAAAAAAAAAACAAAACAAAAAAAAAAAACAAAGAGAGATTACGTACGTCTTCAGGTATGGTAGATGCCATGAACAAATTCAGTTTAAACAGTAATGGATATCTATAATATTTAAGCTCCAATAACGATTTGTTTGTACGGCTAAGAGCTTGGAAACAGAGAACAAAATACACCTCGTTTTCCTCGGCTTTCAGCACATAAGGGACAAATGAAACCGTTAGACGTAAACGTTCTGTAGCGACAGCGATGTACTGCAAACTCAAAAATCCCGAGTCTAAATCTAATCGTAATATGTTTTAGATGCTTATCAATATATAAATTAAAGATGCTTTTTAAACTGTGGTCACTGCAAAAAGTTCTGTTGAAATCTGCACCAACTTCGCCACTGACAGTCAATAAGCCTTTGCTTGAAACAATGTGTAGATGTAGGAACACTTCTAATATTCTGACTTGCCCAAACAAAAGCCAAGTCCATATTTAATTCAGCGTAAAGCAAACATTTGCTACCCAGATTTTATTACCACTTGCATCCAGGTCATACAACATACCATCACGCTTTACATGGAATCCATCACTGTCCATCCAGATCATCTTGAGCTAGCAGCGAAAATACTTAACAAGAGAAATTATATAAAATTGACTATCGATTTGTTTCACCATAAATAGGGTCATTTGAGTCTGCCTGCTCACTCCTAAAAATTTAATGAAATCAAAAAAAAAAAAAAAAAAAAAAGACTGATTCACAATAGACAGCGGCATTGTCTAGATCCTGTAATTCAGAGCTATACTGCACAATAATTGGTTGTGTGTCAGGACGACAGAGTTCATGAATAAATTAAAAGGGTTGTCACTGAGCACTTATAACCTTTCTAAAATAGAAATTAAAACATTTTAGTACTACTTCCACTCTCTTTGCATGCAGCAGTAAAGCTGAAGAGTGTAGACAAAAAATATGCCTAGGAATTTAAACACATTAACTGCATACACTAGATCACCATTATATAACCATTTTTTCTCACTCTGAAATAGCCTTCCTTCTGAAATACTATGATATCATTTGCAACCATGTTAACGTTATGCTGCAGAGACATAACGGAATGCAGAGGTGATTCAATTGTGTCTGCAGACCATTAACTGTTTCTGCCATCAAAACGACCTCATCAGCCAACGATGGAATACACAATTCAAATGCACCAGGTGAAAATCTCTACCATGTCTTCCATTGCTAATAACTTCTACCACTTCTTCGTTATTGAGAAGAGAGAATGGAACAGGGCTGCACGCATCTCCTTGTCTTAGCCCTGATGTGCAGGAAATGTAATCAGTTAACACAAAAACACATGAAACTCTAGCCTTGCATCATTGCACATACTTTTAATGTATTTGAACAATTTATCTTCAATGCCATTTTTCAAGACAATTAGCCTGTGAAGGTTTCAAATTATCGTGTCAAAAAGCTTTCTCGAAATTAATAAATGCATATGAAATTTACGATTGTAACAAAACTGTTTTTGTATGAGAGGTAGAAAGGGAAACATGGTCGACTGTTGAGCATCCTTTCTTAAATCCAGCTTGACAATCAATTGTAATATTGTCTGTTTCCACCCATTCTTGCAGTCTATCATTTATCACTATACCAAACAATATGATTTAGTGCAAAACATCACGCAGGGAAATTCCTGTACATTTTCATAGATTATTGGCCCTTTTTAAAAATAAGTTGAATAATATATTTATTCCAGTAATCAGGAATACACCATTTTGAAATAGCTTATTACACAGTATCAGATAAAAAGTATACCTGATAATTTGAATTTGATGAACCTCGGTGATAAGCCATTGGACCCAGCTGTCTTTACAGTTTTTTTTTTTTACACTAAAAACCAGCATTTTTTTTAAGACTAGACAATTATCATTGTAACAATCTATTTCAACTTCAGCTGAGTCCTTATTTACTGGTCGTGTCAACTTCTATCTCCAGCAAAGCTTCAACGTTTTGAAACCAAGTGTCATAGAATGCTATTTCTTGTCTGCTACTCTTTAAAGTGTCGAGGCTGTTAAGGTGGCCTAGACCTACGGTAGATCGGTCATGTAGCTATATAGAAAGCGAAGATCCGGATCCGGTCAGTTAGCACCGCACATTACAATGTGTCGTTTTCCAAATCCTTACTGAATGGGACCAAAATGTCGTGCAACAGTGTCGGTGTAGTCATTGGGCTTCCCGTAGATGATTAGCTCTAAATCAAACCACATTACCACGAACGGTGTCATTTTGCTGCCTAAATGGGAGATAGTGTAGGGTTCCAATGTAACGGGCGCCAGCACGTTTTGCCGTGGTTTACAGTCGATTTGATAAATCTTTAAGAGTACCCTCCATTGGGACAGTCAACGGTCATTCAATGGCAAGTACTAACTTTTTGGAGTTAAAAGTGTTGGCTCACTTTACAGGAGTTTAGGTGTAGGGGATACTCGAGCCACGTGGTTAATTCTCGTCATGCCAACCGGGGCGGCGGTTGTAGAGTAACAAATTCCTGGGGTCGTTTGCCTGGTAGATCGATGAACGAGGTGTGGTTGGTGGTGTGTAGGGGGTTGTGGGGGGGGGGGAAAAGAGCCAACAAACGAATTCATGGAGGCGACAGAACAAAAACATGCTGGGTCACTGGCAAATGGAGCGAGACACATTCGAAGCAAAACCATACAAGTTCATGTGGAGAAAACCAAATAATTTGTCGGTGACACTACCTCTCCGCCAGTCAGATATAAATGTAGAAAAACATAACATCGCGTTTTTTTACAGTCAGCATTCACAAATGCTGCGGGGCAAATTAAGTGCAGTATACATATTCAATCATAATTTCCCATAGTTTTCAGAGTAGATTATTGGAAACCTTGTCTGTTCTCTCATCCGGGTGCGAGGCGATGGGGAGGGGGGCATGATTGAATAATAAATCAGGTATTTTTTGACAGAAGATGGTTGAGAATAATATCAACAGTTCTGCGGTTCAAAATCAAATATTAAAATAACATATACGTCATGTCTCAAGTAAAATCATTACACATTTTCATCCTACTATTCTAAAACTTGCTGAACACCCAAATGAATGTGCAAAAGGAATCTTCTGCAGTACATAGGAACAAACATCAGAACATTTTTGCTTAAACAGATTGTCCTTTTGTGTGACATCCAAATATACTCAGACACTAGCCTTTCTGTACGTCGCCTAAAAACCGTTGCGAAGCGGTAACTTCGGGATTGGTGACTAGAATCGGAACCCATGCTTTCACATAAGGATGCACCAGACGTGCTGGGCCGTCGGGTCGTGTTTGGCTGTAGGCCGCGTTTTCAATGGGAAGTACAGCGACGTTAGGAGGTAGCTAGTAAGTTTTGCCCTATAAGTGAGAGTACACAATTTAACACACATAAAGTTGGATGAGTTGCTATGAGAGACACAGGAAGGGTCTCCCTGTACCGGGGATCACCGGTCGGGCTCTCGTGCAATAACCGGAGTGCTGGGGTGGCGTTAACCATAATCATGTAGGTAAGGCCCACAAGATAGGCGCGAAAATCGGGCTAGAGTGCCGACCTTGCCTTGTTGGATTGTCCCATAGTGTAAAAGTACTTGCTGAGGCAGTTCCATCAGTTTTGCGGAGTACAGTAATCGTTGTCTAAAGAAGAACAAAGACTTCCCTGACATTTGAAAGGGCATGAAGAGGTTGGTTTTGGTGCATGTTGAGACAGATACGCGCGGTGCGGCGCTGCGCACGACGACAGGAGGAAGGGAAAAATAAGAAAAAAAAAGAAAAAAAAGAAAAGGGGGGGTAAAAAAAAGAAAGAAAAGGGGGGGGTAAAAAAAATAAAAAAAAAAAAACAAAAAAAAAAGGAAAAGGGGAGAAAAAAAAAAAAAAAATGAGGAACGCACCCAGACGGTTGTGAGACTGTAAGGAATAAAATCAAAAAAAAAAAAAAAAGGGGAAAAAAAAAAAAAGCAAAGAAGGGGGAAAAGGGAAAAAAAAAAAAACATAAAAAGAATAAAGAGAAAAAAAAAAAAAAAAAAAGGAAAGGAAAAAAAAAAAAAAAAAGGGGGAGGAGACGAACGAAGGAGAAAAAAAAAAAAGAAAAAAGAAAAGAAAAAAAAAAAAGGAAAAAAAAAGAAAAAAAAAAAAAGAGAGAGAGGAAAAAAAAAAGGAAAAAAAAAAAAACAAGGGAAAAAAATGAAGAGCAAAAAAAAAAAAAAAAAAAAAAATAAAGGAACGAAAAAGAAAAGGAGCAGAAATAAGGAAAAAAAAAAGTTCAATGAAAAAAAAGGGGGGGGGATAACTCAGAACAGGAAGTTTTCAAACGCGGGTGTGGGGGTGGAAATGGAAACTAAAAAGGGACGATACACACCACTTGCGATACTTGAGTTCGCACCAATGCAGATGATAGTATTTTCCTGAAATGTCGGTATCTCATCGGTACGTCTAGCATCGACTTTATGGATAATCCAGTCCTATATCCGCAGGGAGAGGGGAGGGTAAAAGAGTGAGCGAATTTGGGTGGAACAAGAACAGGGGGGGGGGGGGAAAAGAACCCACAGACGAATTGATCCATTTTAAAAAAAAGGTGGTACACAACCAAGGAAAAAAAGGAAAACAAAGCGAATCAGCGAGAAATCGAATCAGAGAAGAGGGAGAGAACGAACACAAGGGGGGGGAGACAACTACGGAAAAAAAAACAAAGAGAGAAACGGGGCGAGTCAGACAAGCACGAAGTAATCAACATCACGCAGGGTGCAATAGACGTTTATGGAATGGTGCTTACAGTGAGCGATAGGGGGCGGAAAAAAAAAAGGGGGGGGAGAAGAAAAGGGGGTTATGAAACCAGTGCGGACAACAGGAAACAGCCAAACGACCAAATAACAGCCGTCCAGGCACACAAACAGAAGAAATGGGGCTTGGCAGGGGACAAACAGCACTTAATCGTCATAACCGTCTTCCGGATTGGCATAAAATGAAGAAATATCTATGTCAGCAATGACGTCGAAACAGGAAGTAGACGACGAATCGTAATGTGCGACGTGTAGCTGTTCGTGGGTTTAAATTGTGTTGTCTGTTATGAACTTCGCAAATTCTGGCATCATGGCTTCTAATTTCCGCGTGTACAGGGCTGTTTGTCCTAAAACATGTATGGATGTCTCCACACCCACAAACGTATGGCAGCAGGGTTTATTCTTTGTGAGTATGGGTGTTGCTCACCACCCACGACGTACTGGACCCTTTTTGTTTGTTTTGTTTATTTACTTGTTTGTTTACAAACATGGGCAGACAAGTTTCAGTGGGTATATAAAACGTAGGTTTATTGACTAATTACAGTGTTCAGGGATTGCAGATTTAAAATGATTTTTTGAGTTAGATGGTTAAAAGTGGTGTGTGGGTGATTTCACACCCACAGAGTAATGGGGAAGTTTAACGTGTCTGAATTATTATTTGCATACAGGAAAAGATCATTTCTTGTTCAAGAAATAAGTCCTGATCCATTACAAGCTTTTCAGCAATGTTAACAGCAGCTTACAAAGCAGTCCTATACTCAGTAAATATGTCAAACTGAGAATTCCTTACTAAATTTCTCAGATTAAACAAAGAGAAATCCTAATTCACAAGTATCAGAAAATGAAACTCGGGGGAATCGTGTTTTAATTGTTTGTTTTTGTTTTTTCTGGGGATTTTGTTGTTTGTTTGTTGTTGTACAATCATTGTTGTTGTTGTTGTAAAGGGTTGTTTTGTAGTATAGCAGCTCCATATACATTCCATAGCAAATAAATAAAACGTTTCAGTTTTACAGAGTGTGTGTTGCACGTGCTCACTCACGCTGTCAGTCGATAGCATGACCTTTCCGTTCTGATAGAAACATTGCAGGGTTCAAGCATGTCACACTGACATCATTGACAAGTGAGAGCACAAATGGGTTGGGTTACTTTTGTTCCCTCTCTTGCTGTTACCAGAGGGAACGTACCACGGAAGTGGGCAGCCAACGTCCTATCTGGCTTCATGCAAACTGCCCCCCTCCACTAAAAGAAGTACTTCTAACCATCTATGAGTAGGTAGTCTAAGACCATGGTGACCCTCTTGCCATTGTATCTAGCTTTTTTTTTCATATGGGGTGACAGTTTGCATCTTATCACCATCACTCAGAAGGAGAAATCTTCTCCAATAAAGATGTTGGTGCCCTGCTGTTTCCTAATTGTTTTAAGAATTTGCGCTTTTTTTTTTTTTTTTTTTTTTTTTTAATGTGCATCTTACAATGATCAGGGAATCTGGTCTGTCATTCCATTGACTGACACTGTCAAATTCGATGCCAGTGCTTCCGCCCAGCTTATCAACAAAGACATCACTTAAGTTGTCCTCAGATTGTTCACTAGACTTATTTTAGTCCCTATTTCTTCCATGCAAAATAAGATTAGTTCGTTTAATCAGCTTTCAAGGTCACCAGTCTTTCTTTCCAACTGCTCAACTCGAGGGAGTAGAACCAAGTTTTTTCTGTCACAAACGTTGACTTTGTTTTCTTCAGATTATTCATTATTATTATTATTATTATTATTATTATTATTATTATTATTATTATTACACAGCTTTCTTCAACACAGCCCTCTTCATCACAAGCAAAATGTAGACTGGTAAAACAAAGAGTTGGCATGTTGCTCCACAAGCGAGCAGAGTGGATGGCATGGCTCAGAATGAAGCAACTGGTTGAGAGTGGCGACGTAGAGTGGCTTCTTTCTTCATCCGGTAGGAAGACTTAGTGGGATGCATAACATGCCCACTTGAACTTTTCAGTAACAGGTCATGGCGCCCAGAGAGAGAGAGAGAGAGAGAGAGAGAGAGAGAGAGAGAGAGAGAGAGAGAGACAGAGAGAGAGAGAGAGAGAGAAAGAGAGAGAGAGTTGACACTTGGACACTTTGATGTTTTAATGCCATTATCAACAGGGCCTATGACAAGGGGGATAACAGGGTAACGCATCCCACCTTCCTTATATTCATTACAAGCAATATTGCACAATTATTCCCAATGATCAATCACTTCAAAACAAGCAAAGCATAGAGAAAAAAAAAGTAAAAGTGAATCTTCGGATATTATCTCATATACGAGTACCTTTTTAAAATTACACAGCAGCAGCAGCAACAACAATAACAACAACAAGAACAACAACAACGACCACAAAAACCACAACGGCGATGACAACAACAACAACCACAACAACAACAACAACAACAACATCAACAATTACAACAACACAACAACAACAGCAGCAACAACAACCACACACACACACACACACACACACACACACACACACACACACACACACACACATGCACGAACGCACGCACGCACACACACACACACACGCACGTACGCACTTATACAAACGAGGAAACTGTAATATCACAGATTCCTCGACCATCCACTCATCTAAGCGATGACCATATTACTGAACAACTCCACATGCTTTTAGGGGTATTTTTTCGAGCATCGATAACATTTTAGATGCAATATTATAAATGCTTTCGTCTGATTTTAATTGCTTCTGTATTGGATTCAGCAACTGACTTGAGTATACAGTCATCATCAGACGATTACAAAGAAGCAACATCCTGCCTTTCACAAACATCCAAAGTGATGAAAAGAACATTTTGCACGCACATCACTGTATGCAGTGCATTCAAACAAGAAGTGCTCTCCATCTTCAATAGTGAATCCACATGAAGGGCATGGTGATTCTGTGGATGTTCTACACTCCAACCATCTTTTGCTTGCATTGAGAGAGAGAGAGAGAGAGAGAGAGAGAGAGAGAGAGAGAGAGAGAGAGAGAGAGAGAGAGAGAGTGAGAGAGAGAGAGAGAGAGAACTTACACATATATTTAATAGTTTTCCTCTCAATCATCTACTAATGTGTGTATGTCAGTGCTACTTGATGAACAGCATAGACGAATATTCCTCTTTGGTTCTCTGTACCTAAGTATACAAAGTACAATAAGCCTTGGAATGACGTTGTGTGCTTTTTTCTTCATCCACAATCATCACAGAAGAATAATCCTGATTCTGTTTCTTTCTCTCTACTCAACAATGGTGCCTACATATCATTTATTGTACTTTTTTGTATGGCTGAATTTTTTAAACCCGTGCTTTCAGCAGTTTTAGTAATTTCTCTTCTTTTGCTTGTCCCCTTTGTTCTGCCGCAACAGTCCACGCATACAGAAAAGGTACAGAGCAGAACTCAGCGGAATCATGAACACAATCATCGCCTCATGGGTTGTGTCTAAAGCACTGACGCCAGATGAAGTCATGATCATAATGAGACCTAATGTCAACCAGGAACCGGAGTTTTGCATTAGCAATCTTTGTCATCAACTGGGCAGAATGATATAGTGACCTTACAGAGACATTGAGCTGAACTCTATACTTTGGAATTCGTCTGTGGATGGCGACAAGGAAACTCACTATTATCACAGAGAACGTGCAATTCATGATCACAACAACAGTAAACCACTTGAACGTGTGGAAATCATTATAGCGAGCGAATAGAGCCAAACGACAGAGACCTGATTGACCCTGCAGACCCCACTGTGACAAACCAGGGAGAAACGGTATCCCTGATAGCACGATTCCCACAACCCATGCTGCATAAAGAGTTTTCAACTGTGAAGACTTTACTTAGTCTTCGTGATTCACCAGGATAGTAAAGAAGAATGAAATGGTTCACACAGATCAACATGATAATGAAAGCGGACATTTCAAGAGATACAAACCATAGAAAGCCACTCACTTTACACAGATAATGCTATTGACCCCAATATTTTTCTGATTGGATGTATCGTTCCTGCAATATACCATCTGCTACAATCGTAATTCCAACATGACATCCCATACAGATATTTAGAAAACTGCAAATGCCCCAACAGCTGCTACGAAATTCTTCACATACGCTTTGGTTACTGCAAATAAAGCTAAGAAACATACTGAATTCCCTATGATGGTGGCCATGCCAGTCAACCAGAAGAAGGTTTTATACAGCTCCAAATATATCAGGGTTCTACAGGACCGGAGGATGGTGTGAGGCGCTACACATTTCAGGTCGGTTGAATGTGGAGGAAATAAATTCTCACAGCAAATCCTGTAGTCTGAGGAAAGGATGATTTTTAAGTGTTCTGCCTTAGACAATAAATCCAATGGAAAGCTTTCAATTGGATTCCATCTTAAATCTACTTTAGTCAGTCGTGGAACAGTTCTTAAGCTCGTACACTTGATACTTCTCATGGAAGACCGAGAGATGTTCAACGATTCTGCATGATAAAAGTATACAGACAATAAGGTGTTGATAATGTTGGCATGCGTTTTAGATAAACTAACTCGTCTCAGCACATGATTTACGTGCTTCCCCCGTTTATTTGTGATATGACTAAGTGGATTGTTTGCTAAGAAGAGGGTCTTTAGATGTGGAATCTGAAGAACATGATCTACAATAAGAGCCTCCAAGTGGTTATTGGAAAGGTCAATGTATTGCAAATTGGTAAGCTTTATACGTGATATGTTTAAATAGGGAGCAGTCAGACAGAATCAGCAATGCTAGATACACATTTATACTAAAATCTGTTAAAGACATTCCTGTACCTGTGGCATCTAAGTAACGAAGTTCAGGGAAAATGTCAGGTAAAAATGTTTTGCTGCACCAGAAAGAATGACCTTGACACAGACAGCCTTCAGGACAGGTCATCATGTCACACATCAGTTTCATCATCCCGCTGTGGACACTGCCCCCAGCCATCACACAGTTGATCTCCATGCACACACACTGTGGAATCTCGACACTGATAGAATCCAGGGCAGGTCTCCCTCTCACAGTCTTGTTCATCTTCTCCATAAACACAGTCAGACAATCCATTACAGCGAGTGTAGACAGGGAGACAGTACAACCAATCTGCTGTGCAGCGATAGTGTGTCGCTGGACATGGCTCGTCATCTTTAATGATTTGCTTAATGAAATAGCCAGTGCCATCTAAGTTAATAATTAAGCCTTTTTGTTTCGTTTTAAAAGAGGATAGAGGAGCGTCGAAAACAGAGCAAGGCTTCTCGTCAGAGTGATCCAAACAATCAGAATATTCATTGCAACGTTGACTGTCTAACACGCACTGACCATTTAAACACAGAAAACCAGAACATGCGGGATGGTCACAGAATGACTCATCACTTACATCCGGACAATCCTCCTGAAAGTCACATACCAGAGTGTAATGTACTCTCCTGTCATTCGTGTCACATGTAAACATGACATCAGCGATCTCCCTCACATGAAATGCAGAAGCATTGTGTTTAATATTCAATCTCATCACCCTGCGACATGGTAAGTCTGTTGTTCTTCCAAAATTACGAGTGCAGTCAGACCACAAGAACTGATGTGTGACGACACTGTCAGGAATGATATATAAAACCTGTCGAGTGTTTGTTAATATAAACGAAGTTGAAAGTACTCATTTAGTACAACTAGAGGAGGAAATGTACTTAATTCCTTTGATTTGATTTCACACAGAACACCTTCAGAACGCAGTTTTTGTGCGTAGGCTCATTGAGACAAGAGCAAAAGTGCCCGAATGGTCTTGAGGGTTTCCGTTTATAATCAAAAGAATCTAAATGGAAATGCTCCATGTTGTAAGTCACAGTGTTGTCTGACCACAATCTCATTTTACTGTATGTAAAAGGTTGCAAATGCCATCCTATTGTCAAACCAATAGTAACAATAAAATCTGAATACTTGATAAAGATATGTAAAGAATCTTTCTTTTCTTTCATGTTTTTTTTACAGAAGCGAGTTTTCCGCCTCGTGTCTGACACACACGTTGTGCATGACGCATGGCTGCACCAGAATCGGCCCCTATGCACTCATAGCATTTGTTACGTGAAGCCACCAAGCCCTGACAGCCCGGACTGCTGAATGGACAGTGTTCTGTTTTCATCCCGTCCATCTTCACACTCTGCCTTCAGATTACAGTGCAGGATGTCCTTGAATTTAGTGTAATGGCCAACAGAACAGTTGAACAAGCCACCTGGCTGTTTTTTTGGATTTTGTCAATCTCAGAAATGACAGAAAAGTATGCTTTGAAATAATTACATTTACAATCAGTTCTGTACACGAATTGGAAATATGAAGCGAGAATAAATGAAGCTTTAGTTTCAAGTCCAGTCCAGATACGTGCAAACACGCTGAGTTGTATTTGTTTCTGTGTATACAATCTGCAGTCCTTGACATCCCGATCCCTTAAACATATGCAATGACTGTTGAACACCTATTATTAAAGAACAACTAGTTTCTACTGTAAGTTCATACTGCCTATATTTGGGGTGTTGTTCAGACGATGGTTGGACAACATAACCTGTGTATCCGGTCATGTATCTTACGATCAGATTGAATATGTCGATGGTCTCGATATGAATATTGATCATAGGAGGATTATTCTTGTGACACAAATACAAATTGTTTCTATAAAACTCAAAGGCCATTTCTTCAGGTGAATGTCGTTTACATTCAAGAGTGCATCGCAAACACATAATGAACTTGCAGCCCACATATGTTTCCCACAGTCTGGAATCACATTCGTATTCTAAACGTTTTACTTGGACAAGAAAAGCCTTTATGCTTGCCCTGCACAAACATTCTACAGAAAGAGGTTGACTCCCCACACCCACCCATACACCACTCCCTGGCGCGCCGTGTACGGTGGCAAATTGTTCTCACAGTCTGACACATTAACCTGTAGGAACATGTTGTGTGAGTAGTTCTGATTGATGAGATAGTCCACACCTGGGCAAATGCTACCGACATTCATTGGCTTAACGCTGGTTCTGGGGGTTGTGATTTTGTCTGCATCTGATCTGTAATGGTGACGTCCCAGAGGCAAAGCTATGAATAAAGCAACGACTGGACATGTATCAGAAACAGAAATGAAAAAAAAAAACAAAAAACATGGAAATAGGTTTCTATTTTTCATTGAAATGTTATGCTCTAAGGGAGTATACGATATGGTAAAAAAAATTCTTAAGGAACTTAAACATCATTTATCTAAACACATAAACCAACAAAGAAACATTTGAATGCATATTGCTATTCTATGTATATCTCGAGGTAGCTAGCTGGCTAGCTAGCTTGTTAGCTAGCTGTGAGGTGCGAGGTGGTGGTGGTGGTGGTGGTGGTGGTGGTGGTGTGGTGTGTGTGTGTGTGTGTGTGTGTGTGTGTGTGTACGTGTGTGTGTGTGTGTGTGTGTTGTGTGTGTGTGTGTGTGTGTGTGGTGTGTGTGTGTGTGTGTGTGTGTTAACAACGTGACAGATGGGGTGATTGAACAGCTTATGATCGTTTTTTTCCCCTGTTAAGAGCAATCTTTATCGAGAAAGTTGAGCATCTGTCAAAAACATGGATAAGAACACGTTATCCAATGATATTCTCTTAAGCAGAAGTTTGATGCAACAATACTGATGCCTACAAAGAATGAGAAAAAAAAAGTACAGCGAGACCAACAGAGCAGTTTTATATTGCCCTCAGCTCAGCAATTCTTCATAGTTTGGTCTATCAAGAATGTGTCAGTCGAATAGTCTCTACGTCATTAAAAAGAAAAAAAAAATCCGTAAGGCTGCTGGATGTCTCAAATACATAAAATGCTGTTTCGTTTCTGACATGTGATGTAGCCTCGCATGGCGACATGTGACGTTCCGTCGCGTAAGCCTTTTCCTAGGT
>JADBJO010010323.1:62500-73857 GCA_016801955.1 Conus betulinus
GCCAAAAGAAATTAGTGTCTATATATACGACGGGCCCTCAGCACTTGTGTCTTAAGAAGGGTTATCTTTTTATATTTTTCCGTTTACATACTTTTCTCACAAGTAAAAATGTAGCTTGCTTTTTTGCTCTTTCATGATTTTCTTTTTTTTCTCACCTTTTCTATTTTTTTTTGCTTCTTAGGTGGCACTTTTTTGGCCGTTATGGGTTTTTTTTTTAAAACTCAACTCACAAACATACTATGGTATTGCCACACCAGCCTTTTTCTCTTGATACATATCATTCTTCTTAAAAAATCAAAAAGGCAGAGGAGGTCAAGTTACCACTTTCCGGTTTTACCCATGCTTGTAAATACCGCGGGTCTACGGTATCGACCATTCTGATGAGAGAAACAATGTCAGGTTTCGAAATACCGGGTATCTGACCAGGAGTTCACATGTTAGTGAATTTTCTTTCCTATTTTTTTGGAGATTGTCCTCCCCCATGGAGACTATAAGCTTGCTTGCCCCCTGACAAGAGACCCTCATTCTGAGAAGCTTTCTATTCTCCTTTTTTCACTCCACTCCAGCGTCCCATACTCTTCAGTTATTATGTGCAGAATCATCTACCTTTACTGCGATATGAATGCTTACGTTCCCCCCATATTTCTTCAATCTAAAGACATTTAGAGCAAGCTTTTGTTTATAACTGAAACTGAATATATATATATATAGATCATATATATATCTAAAGATATATATCTATATATATAGATAGTATCATACTATGTATTATGGTGTGTGTGTGTGTGTGGTGTGTATATGTGTGTTGTGTTGTGGCTCATGTGTGTTGTAAACAGTACGCCTAAAATTACGTGCATACTTTCGTATTTCTGGCTCTGTTGATATTGTTTTATATTGCTGTGTTTTTGATGGCTTGGTCAGCATTAAAAAAAAAAAAAAAAAAACAGTTGACAGCTTTGCTGGTCCATGTTTTTCCAATGGTATGGATGTGTGTGTAAATTCAAAAATCGTACACGCATCGGAATTTCTGAGGAGTCATACGACAGACAACACACTTACCAACCCATTCTGTACATCTGGTGAACCCTGACTTGCATGGCAAGGCTAAAGGAGTTATGTACAAATCTTTCTTTGAGGATTTTCACTGTATTCTAACTCCGAACCAGGTTCCTTCTCAAGTGATGTACCTACTAGATATTCACTTCAACAGATATTTCCCAGTTGGAAAAAGGTGTTGCGACAATCCCCTTCTCTCCCAGAGAGTTTTTTGAAACGAAGTTTTTGGCATCATGGTTGGAACTCAGTATCACTGAGGGTTTCAAACACTCTCCTATGCCTCACCAGTTGTGACTTAGTCAAGAAGAAAATGGGTACCAAATGTGTTTTTGTATCGATTTTTGAAATCTTTTGAATAAGATTAACCGTCTTTGAGATGCTGAGGCCCCCCACTCCCTGACCGTGGAAAGTCTGAGTCTGTTTGCAAGGTCAGCCGACCGCTCAGCTTTATATACGAAGATAGGTCTAGCAAAGGTAACATTGGCATATACATTTAATGGGAGTCCTGAAGATCGTCCAAGACGGCTTTTTTTACAACGCATAGGGCTTTCGTTTTTCATTTCCCGCATTCAGTTCGTTGGATGCTTTTTGGTCTTGTGTAGGGCACTTGCAGTTTTCGCCGCACCATTGATGCGGTATGCTGATATTTGAATCAGTTCTCTGCTGTTGGTTTTCTTTGACGACATTCTTTTGTGCATAGTGTATCATGGATGCACATTTTCGCGTCATATGAACGGAGTTCCTCCTTCGTGTGTCTGAGGTCTTTCAAAAACCTCACATCTCGTTCCTCAAAGATCGAGGAAGGCTTCCATTCTCTGAATTTTTCTCGGCCACATCGTTGGAGGTGAAACTAAGCGCCCTGATTAGAAAAAGATCGATAAGAAAATGTACACTCCTACTAACCAGAAAGCAAGTCAGATCTTTGTTAGGTTTACTAATCTTCTTTTTCTACGGGAGATATGTTTCCCAGTTTGCTTCCACTTTGAGTGTTCCACTCTCTGACTTAATCAAAAGATGTGGTCGTGCTTGAAGATCCATTTCTTGATTTCCTGTGTGTGCTGAAAGCCTTACAGAATTTACAGAAGGTTCAGAGTGTTTTGTCTTAATGCACCTCCGTGTTACGTTACTTTAGGTTAGTAAGCCCTATGGTTCTCAGAACTGATGCTAGTTCTGTGGGGCTAGGTGCTGTATGGCTTCAGGAGAAAGATAATGCTTCTTACATTTCATCCGGTCGTGTTTCCGCGCGTCGGAATTGTTAGAATCGTTAGAAGGCATACAGTACCACCCGAGCGAGAATGTTTAGCTATTGTTTGGGCTGTACATGAGTTTCGTTTTCGATTCCTTTGGGGAGTCAGGTTTTATCCTGCAAACGAATCATCGCCCTTTGACATATTTTCAACGTCAGATTTAAGAATTCCAGAATTATGCAGTGGTGTTGTCTTTTGCAAGAATTTCTCGTTTGAAGTGAAAAACCAGTTTCCAGGATCCAGGAACGATCTTACTTTTAACCTCGTTCTTCTTGTGCAAAAACCATTCGATTCCTTAGAAATGACGTTGTTTGTATGTATTCCTATTCTTTTTGATGTCCTTTTCATGTATGCTGTCTGGAATTTTGCTGCCTGTAGGTGTTTTACCGTTTTACTTCCTTCCTCTAGTAAAAACAATTCGGACACCCTTTCCTTTTTTTTTTTTTTTTTTTTTTTTTTTTTTTTTTTTTTTGAAGGACCCATTTCATTTTGGTTGAAGTTTTTTTTTTTTTTTTTTTTTTTTGTCGCACTTTGATTTTGTGACAAACCGTGGTTGGCCGATCATGTTTCACCAGAAAACCGGTTGGTTTAGTTTACCTGACTGCTCTGCTCACCTAAACCTGCCTGCTGCGCACCTGCGCTCTGTAATAAGCCAGGTGAGCCTGAACCGAATCAGGCAGGGTCTCGCTCTCTACAGCAGTTCCAGAAGTGCACGCTTTCCTCTCAGTGGCCGAAGAGGGATGCCTGAACTAGTGTGCCGTGGAAGTCAGGTATTTCATCTTTGGCACGATGGTTTCCCTCATGCAGCCAGTCCCACGTGAGCTGTTTTCATATTTATAATATACTTTCCCTTAATTTTCATGTTCCTTTTTCTTCATCTTCACGCCCCCCCCCCCCCCCACCCTCCCTCCCTCTTCATCATCCCCCCCCCCCCCTTCTTTATCCCCCCCCCCCCTCATCTTCCCCCCCCCCTCTCCCCCTCCTCCCCCCCCATAGTCAACCACCCCCCCCCCCCAATGTCCCCCCATCACACTATAATGAGTTGAGTAGCTGTTGCCCCCTGCGCTTATCCCCCCCCCCCCCCCCTCCCCCTTAAGTCAAAAAGTCTTTGCCCAATCATCACTATAATGCTGACTGAGGGCTGTTGGCCTGAGCTTATTTTTTTTTTTCTCCCCCTCATTAGATTGTTTCGTCTTTGCATTTGTCCTGACGTTATTCAAGTTTAAAAGGCTGTGACAGTCTTGAATAAATGTTACTCTGTCTGTGTTAGGGTTTTCTCATGGGAACAAACGTTACCCATTTGTTTACTGTGGGTATGGTTTACTGTTCCCCATCTCTCATTTCATTTTCAATTTCGTTTCAAACAGCGATATCATCTGCATATATGAACTACCCTGCGTTGCTTTTGACATTGATTTAGGAAGACCGTGGATTAGGATTGTGAACAACAAGGGAACAACTAACTGATCCCTGAGGAATACCCATATCTACATTCCTAAAGGATGAATAAGTGTTCTTCCAATCCGTTTACATAAAAAAAAAATTATGCTTCTTTTATGTTAGGAAGCTTTTGATGTAATTAAACATTCTCCCAGAAATACCAACATTTTCAGTTTTAAAAACTAAATGGTCGGTGGTACAACGACCTTTTTGAAAGCCCGCTTGCTGAAACAGGATTCACACCGTCTTTATCACGGTAATATAACAATCGTTTTTCGTTTTTCTTTTTTTTTTTTCTTTCTAAAAGTTTTACCAACATGAGATGTTGGGAGCTATGGGTCTGTAGCTATTTTACAGCTGTCCTCGGTTTACCTTCTTTGAGTACTAGGACTATTACTGAACTTTTTTCCAGATTCTTAGAATAGTGCCAACATTTGTGGAATAAAGAATGCAGTAATACTTTCCACGAAGAAGGTAAGTATCTGATGAGTTGATAGGACACTCCATCAAGGCCAACAGCTGAAGCTGAATTATGTGATGGGGGAGAATGTAATGCTTCTGATAGTTCTGATAACAGTAAATGGGAGTTTAGAAAATGTTCATGCATTTTTTTCCCTTGTGGAAGACCATGTATTCATCTCTTTTTGTTTTCCTCATTGTTTCTGTGACGACGGGATCCTGGCTCAAGATTTTTTGACTGGCTACAAGCTAAAAAGTGTATCAGAAAAAGCTTCAGCTTTATCCAAGGCAGTGGAAAAATCAGTTTTTTAGCTTTATAGGGTATGGCGGAGTTTTTACTGTAATTTTTCACTTTTCTTTGTTTTTTTTTTTTTTTTTCCCAAACTTTAAGTAAATCTTTTGATTTTGATACTTTGGCTTCACACGAAAACCCAACCCAGTACTTTTTTTTCCTTTTTTTTTTTTTTTTTTTTTCCGTTTTTTTTTTTTTTTTTTTTTTTTTTTTTTTTTTTTTTTTGTTTTTTTTTTTTTTTTTTTTTTTTTGCTTTTTTTTTATTTTTTTTTTTTTTGCTTGAGCAATGATTTTAGAACATTTATTCTTTCCTTTCCTTGTTTCATGATTAAAAAGTTTTCATCTGACTTGCTTCTTATCCATGTTTTGTAGCTTTTTTTTTTTTTCGCTTTGACTGAACAGCGAGTCTGCATTCTTCTGTCTTCTGTCCACTACACGTTGCCTTTATATTTTCCAGTCTTTTTTGTATTTATATTTTGGGATAGTCTTTTCAGTCTTTTCTGCTGGTAACGCTCTACTTTTGAGACATTTGCATAAAATGTATCTAGTTCGTCATCCTCAATTAGTGATGTATTTTGCAACACAAGAAAAGTTTCAAAGGCTTCCCTGTTGGCCAGTTTATAGTTTAAATGTTGTAATTTTGCATGAAGTGGTAGATATTTCATCAAATACATTTTCATTAAAAAAACGTAATGTAATGGGAAAGATGATCACTCCCTAAACACTCTTCTTCTACTGTGGACCAGTTTATAATTAACTGCTATATTTGGGGAAACAAGCGCGATCTAGCATCTATTGCCCTATGTCACCTATCGGCGGTACTGTACCAGCACGTCCACGTGTTCAGAGTGGTGTTCAAGATAGAGAGCATGCGTGCATATGCGTGCGAGCTGCGTGTGCGTGCATTGTGGTGTGTGTGTGTGTGTGTGTGTGTGTGTGTGTGTGTGTGTGTGTGAGTGTGATGTTGGGGTTTTTTAGTTAGATGAGGGTTAGTTTGAGTTCCTTGGGGTTAGGTAGGAAGGTTAGGCTAGGGGGGGGGGCGGGGGAAAGCAGGACATACAGTATTCTTGACTTCCTGTCTTCATCATCTGTTCAGGGAGTGGTAGGAGGAAGTTGGTTTCGTTTCCGACTGTTACCCTTGTTGCTTTGGTTCTACACGAGAGAGGGCGGGGCAGGATATCGGTTGTTGCTGTGCTTTCAAGTTGGTAAGTTGTTGTTATAAATTGTTGAGTTGTTGCACAAGCAACAACTAGTCCGTTGGTCGGGTGTGTGAGCTCTGCGGAGGGATACACTGCTCTGACCAATGGTTGCTTTGTGTTGTGAGTGGAGCTCGCTTGATTCCGACCAGGCGGAATGCGTTGGGGTAGCTTCACTTCGGCCCTGGTGGTCGACGGAGTGGACGTGCTCCTTGTAGGTGCGGCGGGAGCGCGCCGTTAGTTCTGCTGAGTGACTTCGAGTCCTAGTTGGGGCCAGGTCCTCGTCGGGTTGGTGGTGCCCTTGGCCTGTGCCGAGTTTCTGTGTCGTCCTTGTTGGCAGCCACTTTTCAGCCAGTGTTGCAGAACTGGGTGTTGGTTGGTCGTCTGTCTGTCCAGTTGTTTCAGCGGGGTATCCTGCTTCCATGTTGAGGCTGAGGCCGGGATCACCGCAGCCTGCTGCCGTGTCCTGGCAGGTGAGCGGCGGCGGCGCCCTGGTACCTACTGCTCTTGCAGGAGGGGAAGTCCACACCCAGGCCGTCTCTGCCGTCTGTGAGGCAGATCTCCTCCTGCTACCTGTGCTCTTCCGGGGAGGTGAAGTCCACCCAGGCCGTCTGTGAGGCAGTTCTCCTCCTGCTGCCAGTGCCCCTTCCGAGAGGTGAAGTCCACCCAGGCCGTCTGTGAGGCAGTTCTCTCTCCTCCTGCTACCTGTGCCCTTCCAGGAGGTGAAGTCCACCCAAGCCGTCCGTCTGCCATCGGTGAGGCAGTTCAGTTCTCCTCCTGCTGCCAGTGCCCTTCCGAGAGGTGAAGTCCACCCAGGCCGTCTGTGAGGCAGTTCCTCCTCCTGCTACCTCTGCACCCTTCCAGGAGGTGAAAGTCCACCCAGGGCCGTCTGCCGTCGGTGAGGCAGTTCTCCAGCCACTGTCTCCCTCCTCCTCCCAGGAGGGAAGGACCACCTTGTTTTCAGTGGCCACGTGAGGGGTGCTGCACCAGGCCTTCCCTCTCACCTCACCCTCAGTGTGTGTGTGTGTGTGTGTTCATCGCGGGGAGGAGTCGTCTTCGTGAGGCCACAGACAGCGCCTAGGAGCGGGTTTTTTTTTTGGGGGGGAAGGAGTCGTCTTGCGTGAGGCCCCCACGGACAACGCCGAGGAGCAGGGTCGTCTGGGGAGGAGTCAGCCTGCGAGGGGCCACGGACAGTGCCGAGGAGCAGTATTTTATTTATTTTTTTTTTTTAATTTATTGATTTTTTTTTTTTTCCGAGGAGGAAGGGTGTCCAAGTTTTGTGGCAGGGAAGGGGGGTGTAGCAATTACGCAGTAGGGTTAGGGGTGTTAGCTGCTGCCTGCTCCTTTGGGGACGTAGTGAACAGCACAGGGTAGGGTACCTGTCGTTGCCTCCCTTAGGGACGCAGCGACAGGTGTGGTGGTGGTCCCCGGTTAAAAAAAAAAAAAAAAAAAAAAAAAAAGGGGTGGGTCGTCCCGCGGATAGGGGTGGGTGGGGTAGTAGATTAGAGTCCCTTGGGTTAGTCCTAGTTCAGAGATTAGAGTCCCTTGGGTTAGTCCTAGTTTCAGAGATTAGAGTCCCTTGGGTTAGTCCTAGTTTAGAGATTACAGCCCCTTGGGTTAGTCCTCGTCCCTAGTAGTTAGCCACCAAGTGTGCAGGCTATCGCTGCGTCCCCAGGTCACAGTGATATACTGCAACTGGTGTCTTATTAGGATAGGTCAGGATGCCCCAAGTCGTCGTAGCAGAGTAGGGTGGGTCAGCGGGGAAGTTGGATACCCGGTGGGCGGTTGTGGATGGACGTGAGTGGTGGCGCCGTAGTTTGTGTGTGTGTGTGTGTGTGTGTGTGTGTGTGTGTGTGTGTGTGTGTGTGTGTGTGTGTGTGTGTGTGAAATAAATAAGAAGCGTGCACGATTGTAAAGCTGTGTTAATGTGCTGTGCTGTCTGACCTAGTGTGTGATAGGTGTGGGTAGGGGTGGTAGGGCCGTTCGGCTGAGCTACCGTGACACACTAGACTTGTGAGTAACTACATCAGGAATTCTCGTAATTCTACCGTCATTTAATAAGATTAGAATCAAATCAACAATCTTTTCTACAAATCGATTAGATGTCACTGTATTACAACTTGTATCCCAAAAGGGCGCATGAGCATTAGCATTAAGTCGCCCATAACAATCCACTTCTTTTTTTTTGTAAAATCGGGATGTTTTTCAATCTGTGTCATCCTCTTTAGGACCATTAGGATAGTACACAGACAGAACATTATAAACTGATTCCTTATTTACTTTGATGGCAGCATCTGTGGCAAACACACCTTGTTTTATCTATAGGCACTGGCAGTGGGCTTATATTTGTAAATTCAATCAATGTCAAAGTCTAATGTAGAGATAGCAGTTTGCAACCTTTTTTACTTACCGCATTGATACTGCAAAGAGGAGGATAGTAATAATTCTTAAGTTTGGGAAGCTTTTTTTTTTCTTTTCCTCCTTCAATGACTGGAGCGCTAAAACACAATACTTTTTTTTCCAGAACACGACTTTTTTTTTCCAAAACGACGACTTTTCGAAAGATAACAGGTCAGTGGGAAATAGATCTCCGCGCGTTCCACTGAAACACTGTGAAAAGGTTGTTTGGATCTAACTCCGTAGCAGACTGTATTTACAGGCATAACTGTAGTTATGCAGATTATTATCGTTCCTGGTATTTTTTGACACTCTTATAGTCATGCACGTATATTTAGTCATGAATACAATTGGTAAAATCCAAATCCAGAGTAAGTAGGTGGGTGGTAATAACCTGGAATGTCAGGTAAATTGCTGCTGATAACATTGCGAAACTGGAATAATAAACACACACTTTTTTTTTTAGTCGGTCAAATAATGATTTAATTATAATTACACAGTACTTCTGATCATAGAACCACAAGCCCATTGCAAAATGTTTTCAATATTTCAATACTTTCATGAAAATCTAACCATACAAAAATCAAAAGTAAAGATAAAAGGGGAAAGATGGTAAAAAGAGTACTGGAGAGGGGATGACCGACGTTTCGTGTCGTAGACACTTCAACAGGGAATGACAGCAGTGGGAAGATGTTGATGGTGGTTGACTTGGGTCACTGAGCGCAGTTCATCATGGTTTGAAGGAGGTCGAAAGGGCAGAGGTGGGAGTGGTGGGCAATACTGAATGTAGTACTGAACTCGTGGCGGAAGGTGAGTTCTTTCTTTTTGATGCAGGCTTGTTGCCATTTTGTTCTCTCGCCGTGCAGATTTCGTCGTCTCCGTCAAGTGACTTTCTAGATAGGCAACAACGGCACTCAGGGTTTTGTATGATTTGATGTATTCTTTGAGTGGCTCTTGAAAACACAGCAGCCAGCATGAAATGTTGACGTTTTCTTATTTCTTTTTTTTATCAAATCTTGCCGACGGTTTAACAGTTTATCATAGACTGTCCCGACTGACATTTTGCTAGGCATTCATTTGGATCTTTTGGGGTCTCAACTGGATGACTTTTCCAATATCTTCGGCGTTACCTTCTTTTTTTACCTTCTTTTTCGGGGTGGCGCTGTGGATTTTCCATTTAATGATGAGCTCTTTGTTCGCGTCATTTTGAAGTTTTCTTTCGCATCGTTAATATTGTGTTGGTGCTCTCTCGTCGCCATCTTCATGACCTTGCTTTATTGATATTGTTGTATGTTTGCTGTGTTTTTGTGTTTTGTGTTTCTGATGGCTTGGCCAGCATAAAATAAAAAGAAAACGTTGACTTGTTGCCTGGCGGTCCATGTTTCCAATGGTGTGGGTGTGTGTGAATTTTAAAATCAAAATCGTACACGCAATCCGAATTTCAGAGAGTCAGACAGACAGACACGTACCAACCCATCCCCGTCACAACAAACCTGTGCTCCTTAAAAACGACCAATGAATGGCCGCTACTCAAGTGAAAAAAGCTTTGAACATGCTAAAAAAAAAAAAAAAAAAAAAAAAAAAACACACACACACCTAGTTCCACAACAATAGCTCAGTATGATGAAATGTTACTATTATTAGATCCATTGCAAAGTGAGGCGACTGCAGGCGAAATCCAAACAAATTTGAAAAAAAAAAAAAAAACATTTACAAGTGCTCCACCCCCCAAAACCCAGACAAATGAAACACAAGACCAAATACGAAGCGTTTCGACTTCGTGTGTGTGGTGCGTGCGTGCGCGTGCGTGTGTGTGTGTGTGGTTGTGTGTGTGTGTGTGTGTGTGTGTGTGTGTGTGTGTGTGGTGTGTGTGTGATGCTGTTTGCTGCTGGTGGTATGATGATGATGATGATGATGATGATGAGATGATGATGATGGATTTCTCTCTTCGTGTCCCGACGGATGAGCAGACAGGCGGGTCAATCTGCTGATGTGAGTCCTTACATGGGAACGGAGACCTGTTCCCGAGGCACAAGTCGTCGTCCACAGATACTGCATTTGAATGGAGACCTGCAAGGCTGGGCCCTCGTTTTTACCTCTGATGTCTTTGTCCTGGATGGTGGCTGCTCTGTTGTGCTTGAATGTCTTCATAATGTGCCCTTGGTAGACCGTTGCTGTCACTGTGTTCTTTTTCAGTAACGACATTTTCCCAGGAAACAGTGTCAATGTTGCAGCGTATGAGCTTTGCTGTCTTTTATCTGAAGGTGTCTTTGTATCTCTTAGGAAGTCTTCCTTGATTACGTCATTCCTTCCTTCAGTTAGTTTCAAAACAGAGGTGACTGAGAGCCTGAAATAAAACAAAATCTAGAAAAAAGAAGGGGCAATTACAGTCAAGGACACAGACAATTAAATTCACAGACAGAGAAATCAATAGATAAAACGAATAATGTCAGAGACAGATAAATAAATAGATAGTCCTGCAATGTATTTGTTTTATGTCCTTGGCGGTAACTCAACCCCCCTTAACCCCCTCTTTTTTTCTAAAAATCTTACTTCAGTTGTCCAAAGAGCAGTTTGTCTTGGGAATTCTACTTTCCTCCTGCCTCCATGCTGACAAGGTGTTTTGTCCATCGGAGCTGGCTTTTGTTGAGTATACTCACAATGCTGGGTAGACCACACTTCTTCTGGACGTGTAGATGGGACATTGAGTGTCACGAACATGAATGAACCTTCGCCTTGAAATAGCTCAGAAGCCATCATGCCTGAATCTGGGACAGCCTTTTCATCATTTTTTTTTTTTTTTTTTTTTTTTCTTTATTTTTCTGGTGGTGCCGGCCTAAAAGTAGAGGGAAGGACAAGAGTTCATGCCGTTGTGTTTCATCAAGCTTTGACATGAAAACATCCGCTGCATGATCTCAAAACATGAACTGGGCCTCATAACTGTTCCTTGATTACACAGTCGTGCCTGGATAATACCCTGTATTGTTTCAAACGGCCAGCTCGCCTTATTGCTCTCTTATGCGGTAGTATCTAGTACTTCCATCAAACAACGCATAAGGTACCCTGCAGACTGGCTGCACTTACATCTGATCCTTCTCTGCTGGCAGGCGACGCATTGTGCAACTCAGAAAAATTGAAATGAATTTTAAACGTTGTCTAATGAGAACAGACAAAAAAAAAGCAAACAAAAAACAAACAAATAAACAACACCAACCTGTAACGGTTAAAGAAAAGAAGGACTAAATATCCTAACAATCTCTCTCTCCTCTT